>OY754982.1:6122203-6347203 GCA_963576475.1 Molanna angustata | reverse complement strand
AATATTGTCACCCAATTATTTTGCAATATCAGACTATGAAAAGTGGTTTGAAATTTGATTGAGTTTAAGTATTGTAAAATGTTCAAGTGATGGCCACAACCCATTCTTTATTATATATTGCTATAAAGTGTGAATGAAGTATAATATTTATACAATTTCTGCTCGCATGGACTATGCGTAATGGTTTTAAATATGACTGTTTATCAACGTTGTAAAGAGATTGGTTTGGCCACAACCCCCATTTTTAAATATTATCATCGAAAACAAATTGTAATGTGTACCTATTGAAAATTTAGTAATTTTGGATGTTGGGATGTGGTTAAAATTTGATTAAACAAACGTAGGTACTGAAAAGATCTAGTATTGGTCACATCCCATTCGTTTTTATATTTTTTCATCAAGTGTGTATTATGTTTTTGCTCAATTTGACTGAAAGTCTTCATTAACGAAGAAGAAGAAGACTTGAACTATAGTAAATAGTTTTTAATTTGAATATAAATGTTGTGAAGAGTTCAGTAATGGCCACAACCCCCATTCTTTAAATATTAGGTGTTGAAAATTATTCAAAATAGGATGATATAAATGGTTTAAATTTAATTAAACAAAAGTATTGAAAAGATTCTAGTGCAGGTTATATCGTCACATCCCATATCCCATTCATTTCATATGTATTTTCATCAAGTGTGCATATCGTTAATAATATTTCTGCACAATAGACTATTGGACTTAAAACTAACCCAAAAGACTAAATAAAAAAGAGAAAAATAAGTATAAGACTATAAGAAATAGTTTGTATAAAAAACTATTCCAATGGTCTACATAAAATAAGTAAAAATACATATACCTAATAGAAGAATTAGACTATTGGAAATAGATTGTATAAAAGCTCACCCAAAGGTCTACAAAAAAGAAGAAGAAGAATATTTAGACTATTGGAAATAGTTTGTATAAATACTGACCAAAAGGTCTACATAAAAGAAAATGAATAAGACTATTGGAAATAGTTTGTATTAAAACTCTCCCAAAAGTCTACGTACTTAAATGAAGAAGAATAATAATTAGACTAAAGGAAATAATTTTTATAAAAAAATGACCCAAATGTATACATAAAAGAAGAAGAAAATGAATTAGACAATAGGAAATAGTTTGTATAAAAACTGCCCTAAAGGTCTACATAAAATTAAGAAGAAAAAGAATTAGACTCCAGGACCCGCCGCTTCAGGCCCTTCAGTACCTCCCGTCCCTTTAATCCCTCATTACGTCCCTTCCCATCAGGCCCTTCAGTACCTTCCGTCCCTTCAGGCAGTTTTATACCTCCCGTCCCTTCAGGCCCTTTAGTGCCTCCCTTCCCTTCATTACATCCCGTCCCATCAGTCGGTTAAGAAAAGTTTAAATCCAGAAACCATCCTGGAAGAACCGCGAAGAGATGAAAGAACCTTCTTTTCCCAGGATGCTCTACTTAATAGGTAAAATGACTAAATACACGAAGAAGAAGAAGAAAAAAGTTTAAATCCAGATACCTGCGAAGAGATGGAAGGACAGTTGGACCTTCTTCTCCCAGGATTCTCCAACTTCATAGGTAAAATGACCAAAAATACACGATGAAGAAGAAGAAGAAGAAATAAGTTTAAATCCAGATACCTGCGAAGAGATGGAAGGAAAATTGGACATTCTTCTCCCAGGTTAGTCCACCTTCAAAGGTAAAATGACCAAATAGACGATGAAGAAGAAGAAGAAGAAGAAAAAAGTTTAAATCCAGAAACCTGCGAAGAGATGGAAGGAAAATTGGACCTTCATCTCCCAGGATAGTTCATCTTCATAGGTAAGATGACCAAGTACACGTTGAAGAAAAAGAAGAAAAAAGTTTATATGCAGAACCCGTCCTGGAAGACCTGTGAAGAGATGGAGGGACAGTCGGACCTTCTTTTCCCAGGATACTCCCCCTTCATAGGTAAAACGACCAAATACACGAAGAAGAAGAAGAATAAGAAAAAAGTTTAAATCCAAAAACCATCCTGGGCATACGCTCGACAATTCACCAAAGTTTCATTATAATCGGACAAACGGTTGATAAATAAATAAATAAAATAATTTTCCTATAGGAAATCAGTATAGGTATATTATTGTTGATTTGTAAGTAAATAGTATTAGGTAGGTACCTACCTACAACAACCTTCTAAATAAATTCGATTCCTAACAAATTTTATTTGAATATCACATTCTTTCTGTAGCCATGGAAACGATTCGAACACGTAAGTAATATCGAATGGTTCGGATACATTTTTTGAATATGTAGGTACCTACATTGGTTTGTTCGATGCCATAAAAATGAAAATTGTCAGAAAAATCAAATATTATTTACAAATTATGCAATTTTATTATGCCTATATCTTTACTAATAAATAACACATTTTTACAATATATGTCTTAAAACTTGCCGTAATGTCTTGTGTTTAATTTTATTATTTCATAATTACATTTATTTCAAAGGTTTATTATTTTCAAGAACATATTCATTCGGTGGGAAAATGAAATATTGTATGAAAAGATATTAAAATGGCGGCGTTTATGTACAAAAGGCTTACTTTAAAAATAAGTTAAACATTATAATTATACCAAATATTCACCATGTTTTTCACTTAAACGCTAAGTTATACTTCAAAATATATTTTTTTTGTGTAAATACCTACTTCTAACTTTTAAACTAACAGATATTTGCGTGCAAAATGTACACTTTTTTGACAGATATGACTTGGAAAATTTTGTATGAAAAAAATAATTATTTAAATATTTTTAAAATTCAGCATTTTTATCGCATTCTTTTTAGCGTGACACTGCATCAGGTATACTGGTACATGTTCGCACTTAAATTAGATTATTAGATGCTCTTGGTTTTTCAGAAGGCGTGAGACAAACACACACACACACACACACACACACACACACACACACACACACACACACACACACACACACACACACACACACACACACACACACACACACACACACACACACACACAGACACTAACATTTTGATTGCTTTATTACTTTAGATATAATTTAAAATGGAATTCTACTAAGTAAATATTCTCCACGTACACATATTTACACATATTTATCTTTATCTATCGTTATGAACTGCAATATAAGTTATAAGTGCTTTTTCTATGCTTTATACCCTGTTAATTTACCGTCTTAGTATTGTAATCTATTGATATGTTATTATTATAAAAACACAATTGAATACAGCATTGTCGTTAGATGTAACAATAAGATATAATGTAATTTTATTGTACCTATTAATTATTTAATTAAGTCTTAATTGCCGATGACAATGTTGCCAACTGAAACATTTAAAATCTAGGTTAATAATCTGAATGAAAAGTGTAACAACAGATGCTTGAATACCTCATTGACAATATACATTATCTGCAAGTCTGCAAATGTATAGATATTTTCAATATGATTGTATTATTTATTTATATGAGAATTGATAAGGGGGGCAAGTCTGGTTGACCGTCGAAATGAAAACCCTCCTTGTTTACCCATATCATGGATATAATTATTATATGGAGTTCTACAATATCTTTAGATGTCATAAAACTCCATACGATAATTATATCCATGATATGGGTAATCACTGGGGTTTTGATTTCGCCGGTCGAACCAGACTTGCCCCCCAGGACAATTAAATGTGATTTCTGAAATAATGCAACTTAAAGAAAATATATGGCAAACATCATCAAAGTACACAAAAAATAAAAGAAACATTACAGACAGTAATTTCAAGAATAAATATAGGTACCTATCATAAATCACACGTAGTAGAAAAAACATTCAAAATAGTGACTTACATTGTTTACGTACCAATTTCTCAATAAATTGTGTTAAATATTATTAAAAATTTCGCCGTCATTCTTATAGATGGCGATGGTAATTTTACCTTATTTTCAAGCGATTTAAAAATACCGCACACCATAATATAATATATATGTAGTTGTCGCCAAATATCTTTAGCCATTTTGCTGAGAATGGGGGCAATTTGCACGTACCTATACCAACGAAGCAAAAAGACACAAAGCGCTCTGCGCACCCGGAAGCCTGGTTCGAGATATTTGGCTATAATTACACAAGTTTCATAATTAGATGATAAGGGAACTCGATAAAAAGACACAATTGGTTAAGGACCTCCCGATGAAAAGTCATAAGTTCTTTAGTTACCCGATTTTCCTTTTCTCCTATAATATATTTGCCAACTTTGTCTCTATAGGGAAATAATAAAGTTTATTAAAATTATTTTAATGCAAGTAAATTGAGAAAAAAATAGATTGAGAGTATTCTAATGATAATTATTATGTTGATAGTTTTTCAATTGCTTACATAATGTCAGTGAAATTTTGTTATTTTCCTGTAAATGACAAATTTAATATTAAACAAATATATTTTTGATTGCTCGTACAATGTCAATAGAATTTTGACTTTTACCGTAAATGAATGACAAATACTAAATAATATATATTTTCGTTTGCTTGTACAAAACGAACGAAATTTTAATTTTTCGCATAAAGAACAAATATTGAATAAAGATAATTTTTGATGAATAAATTACATATCCGACTTCTCGGACATTGTCAATATCATTTTGTTATTTCCTATGAATAACAAATATTAAATAAAATATATTTTCTAATGCTCGTGCAATGTCAATGACATTTTGTTTTTTTTTTCTGTAAATAACAAATAACATAAAATAAAATATGTATGTTGTATTTTGCGTGCTTGTTGTTATCCTTACTCTGTTATTTAACATTATCATTTGAATAATATTTATTCAATATTCACTTTCTCTGAATGTGTGATAACCACTTAACAAGTACATACTTCAACAAAGTAACAAATACTAGTGCCATTACTAAAACTTATCATACCCACAATACAAATGAGAAATATATATTTGACATTTAGTAATCCGATCGACGAGTCATATTTATAAATTTAATATATATTTAATCTTTATTTAAGTGGCGAATAGCCTCAGATCTATCATAGTGTCAAATGGTGCACCTGAATCGTAGATTCAAAATACGGTGTGGCATAGATTCAAAAATAATCATTGATTTATTTTTACTATATTATAATTGCCAAACGTCAATTTCATTCAACTAACCGGTGTTTCCAGCCCGGAAAAGTAAGAATAGAGTGAGAAATAATTTTATTTTTTACAATTCATTTTGATACAAAAAACACGCAACCAATAACAAGTTGCCACATTATTTCATAAATCCATTCTGAAAACACGGTGAAAAACTGGGAATCGAACACTGGACTTTTCAATCAGGAGTCAGATATCAACTATAACAAACTGAACCACGAAAGCCGACAATATGAATCCATTATTAAATAGCACAACACAAGCATTTAGGTATGCTTAGTTTAGGGAATGTACGAGTGCTTGAAATGAATTTATGAATTATGTGAATGAAATGAATGAATGAAATGAATGAAATGAATGAAATGAATGAAATGAATGAAATGAATGAAATGAATGAAATGAATGAAATGAATGAAATGAATGAAATGAATGAAATGAATGAAATGAAATGAAAGCACAAGTTTTTAACTTTTTTGGGACAGTACCTATTGAAAAAAAAATTGTATTAATTTAAGTATTTGTACTATGTGTATGTTCATATTATGTTACTCAATAAAAAAAAAAAAGAAATGAATGAAATGAATGAAATGAATGAATGAATGAAATGAATGAAATGGATAAAATGAATGAATGTGCTTGTAATCAGGATATATATCTACATTAATATATTTTTAATTGCATTTACGCAAACATTGGATTTTTTCTCTTTCGGGAGTCAAATAATATTTTTACTAACAATAACATAATTTCGTATATTCATGTATAATTTCGGATGGCAATAGTATAATTTCGTATTATTCAGGTGAAATGTTTACACATTATTCAAATATATAGAACTTTCAAAAATTACATTGATAAGGGAACTCAATAAAGGCATAATTGGTGAACGTTGCCCAAGCGCATAAAGTGATAGCACGTAAACCAGCCGATGACAGGTCGTAAGCCCTGTAGGTGCCTGAGTTCCTGGTTCTATAATATCCCAACTTCATGTCTATTGAGATGTTATTGTTAATATAAAAAAAACATCTCGGTCCGACACTGGTCCCCGGACCGTAGTTTTGCGACCCCTGGTATAATTGAACAGAACGCCGTCTTCACTGGGTATATAAGTCAATGGGTAGCCCCACAAGTCGGCCATATTGTTGATTCACAAAAGGAAAGTGAAATCTTTCATTACTGACGATGATGTTTCGAGTGTAACTCTGTCTCTATCTCACCGCATACATTACGGCGCGCGCTAGAGTGAGAGGGGAGACCGAGAACAGGTGTTTGAAGGTTTCGTCATAGCTTGGCGGCACGCGGTCTGGATGTTATATTCAAGGTTCGTTCAACTCTTCCGACACACATTTGCATGATTTATTTACTGTAGAGGAATTTCCGGTCTGCACTATCCCGTAATGTACCCAATGGAAAACCTAACGCAAAATATATATTTTATTTATTATTTATTTTATTTTTAATATATTTTATAATACAAATCAATATATAAATTCACTAGTAATAATATTCTTACATATTTTTCCCTGCAGTACCTCATCAAAAAGATTACAATCTTGTGCTTAATGAGGGAAGCACTTATAACAAAATAAAAAATATCAATACAAAGCAAAGTCAACATAAAAGTAAAAGTAATTAAATCAAATCATACATGAACAAAAAAAATCAAATAAACATCATAAAAAGGTTGAAAATAAATGAAAAAGAAGAATACTCAAATGAGAAAACATATCAGAATAAGTATTCAAACAAAAAAAAAAGAAAAACATGAAAATAATTGAAAAATGAGTAATATAGAATTATAGTCGATTCAAATATATCAAAACACATATTCAAAAATAAAAAAAGAAAATACTGGAAATTGAAACAAATCAAAACAACAAAATCGAAAACTACTATTTTAGAAAGTTAAGTGCAATTTTAATTTATATTTTTTAATTTTTTAGTACCTACTTTTTTGGGTAATTTAGGATTAAATTTATCACATCCGCACATATTGCCTATGTAGCATCTGACCAAAGGTCAGTTTTTGGCCAAAAAATTGCCAAAGGTTTGATTACCAAAAAAAATATAATAATGTTTAAAAATCATAAAAACCTAAAAAAATATTTTATAATTTTACTGCCAACAAAACATAATTAATCGACGGCTCCATAATATTGAAAAAGAATATTCTCATTTTGGTGACATTTGTATGCTATCCAAACCTAAATACAAATAGACTATACATTTTTATACAGCTATTTTTATGATATTTTCGATATTTGTGATATTTTCGGCGCAGATTTATGTATTTGAAAAAGTGTAATAGTTTTTGTTTTTTTTTTTTCATCTTGTATAAAATTGCACTTTCTAATTTAAATTATTAAAGTTTTGAAATGTTATATTTTTTTATGAGTTCATAATATTATGTCTACTTTATTTTCCTTTTCTTTTTTTTTATTTATAAATTGTTTTTTTTTAATTACCTTTACTGTTTTTTTAATTATATAAATTTTATTTTAACCAAGCGATTTAATATTTTATTTTAAATATTCTATGTTGTAATAAATAAATAAATAATGATACAAATAAATAAATAATCATCCCCAGAGAGAGTCTACGTACCAAACTATAAACCCATAAATCCAAGTTAATGAATATTTAAAGATATTTTGTTTTCTATAAAACACATGTAGGTATGTATGTCAATATAGGATAGTATGGAGGTTGTCCTTTTTTACTACCCAGAGTATGAAACAGCATGATGGTATGTATGTATGTATGTATGTTGGATATTAAGTATCAAACTATTAAGTCTCTTTAAATATTGCGTATAGGCCACTGCCTTACAAATCATGAAGCGCTGTCTTCATATACCCACAATGTGTGGTAACCAGCGACAGGCGTCCGGGTGTGCAATACCTTAGAGAAAGTACAACACATGCATGTGTATCCACACACCAGTCTCCTCTCACCTAAAAAGGCACTACATTCAGAATGAGTGGTGAACCTCAATGGTGAACTATATGAGTTGTTATTGTTGCCTGTTGTATTTCCGATTACCCGGCTCTTACGGGACACCCAAAACGATTAAAATAGAAAAGAGTGGAAGTACTATTCTAAGCCGGTACTTCCAGGTGTGTTGATAAAACGACTAAAAAGTATTTGATTTAGATACTGCTTTCAATTGAAGATGAACTAATTTTAGAATGCGTATTTTTTTATAAACCATACAATACACTAATGTATATCGTAAACCGATGATCGAATCCGGAACATGCGGTTCAAGGATCTGAAGAGTGAAGTACAGCCCACTGAGCCGCGGAGGTCTTCTTGATGTTAATCACAAATCTACATCAAGTCTGCTCTCACGTTTTTACTTCCATAAACTATCAATGTTGTTAATGATTGCCAGTTTAAAATATTTCTGTCCCCATAAGTAGACAATTAATTATGTGCTTAGCAATCTGATGTAGATAAAAAGTTGATCAGTGAGTGTATGATCAATTGGTCGGGTATTATTAGAGTCAATCACATCTCGCACACACTCGGCTGAACGTCGTCAGAATCACTGGATATGGAATAGAAATCTGGTGAGCAATTACTCCATCATGACAAATAACACAACTAAAGGATGGATTCACGTACGAAATAATTGGAAGCAGGGCAGTGACGAGATTGGATGGATGCAGATCATAACACGGGAGCGCTTTTGTTGGTTGAAAAAAATTGTCCCATGTGAAACGAAACCCCTATTATAAATTTTGAATGGAGTAAAAACATACCATTTACATAATAAAATAATAAATTAACTTATTTATCTTATCATGGATTTCCTCTCCGATCTGCCGAACGTACAACACTATCCATCCCTATCCATAATACAGAATTTATCAGCTCTTCGTTCAAAGTACAATCAGCAAAATTATGGAAAAACCTATGTCCAGATATTGCGTCGTCTAATTCACTTTGTTCTTTCAAGAAAAAAACTAAAGAAGGAATATTTATCCCTAAACATCTGATCCCAATTTCCTCTCCTTGTCCTTACCGCATCCTTTTTTTCCTATGAAATTTTCTCATTTTTTTTTGTTTTAATTGTTATTGTAGTGTTATATATAATTTCTTTGTTTTTTTTGCTTTCATTATTTTGTTGATGTACATACATACCTACACAATTTAGGTCATATTTTGAAATCTGATTGGTTGGAATAAATTGCCTGAGGTCAATAAACCCACCAGTGTACAATGTATTTGTTTATATTATGTACAGAAAGATAAATAAATAAAAATAATTAATATAGCTCCGTTTAATGATTCAGGATCATTCCAAGGGCGCTTATATTCTGTCTAATGTTGCTCTACGACAGCGGTTCCCAATTTTATTTGGCCATGATCATACCCTAAACCCTAAATGATCATACTTTTTTTGGCGGAACCCTAGATCTGGCTATTTTGATAAATACATAAAGTGTTTACCTTGTATGTACATAGTTTGAATATTTTCATGTTAGACTGTATCAATAAATCAAAATCAAATCTGCTGCGCAGCGAAAATTTTTTAAGCTTTTAATGTTTGCACCAGTAAACCAAAAAAGAAAAATGCTGCGAAGCGAGAAAATTTCAGTCCTGTTGTGTTTGTATCAATAAATCAAAACGAAAATTGCCGCACAGCGAGAAAATTTTAGACTTGTAATGTTTGTCCCAAGAAATTAAAACTAAAATTGACGCACAGTGAGAAATTTTTTATTTTATCGTGTTAAATATTACCTGAAATTTTCTCACTGCGCGGCAATTTTCGTTATGTTTGTTGAGTCAGTCTTGTTGTGTTTGTATAAATAAATCAGATTAGTCAAGAGTGTGCTGTGCTGTGTGCTGTGCAATGCACCGCTCGTCTCCACGTCCCGCACCGCCCGCACTTTTTATCGGGTAGACGCGACGGCGCGCGGTAACGAGTCTTCCACGAACGTTTTATGTTTTATTTTGATATTATTGTAAGCTTTTAATAGATTGATGTATGGATTGGATATTTTTTGTAATGTAAGTTTTATCTGTATCTATACTTAATTCATGTATTGTTAGCTTCAATTCGAATAAATAAAAAATAAAATTTCTCTCGGACAGACCGTGGAACCCCTGTGACCCTTCCACGGAACCCCAGGGTTCCGCGGACCATCATTTAGGAAACGCTTCTCTACGAAACAAAGCTGTTTGTGCACTTCGAACATCTTGAGGAAATCTATTCCACTTTATAGGACCGCTCACACTTTAGCATCGATCACAGGAAGTCGCTTTGTTCGCTCTGTCCAACTCCTTTAGTGAGTTGTTACTCTCTGATCCAGAATACCTGAGTGTGAGATGCCTCCCAGATAGCTCTTTTCTCTTACACTGCCCTTTTAGGCACCATTCTACTGACATTTTGATTTTGTCCAACCAAACCTTATGATAGTTGAAACAATAATACGTCTGTAGATGAGTAGAGTTTTCTTCGGAAACAAGGATTGGTTTTTATATCAAGTGGTATACCTTACATTACCCAACCTCTTCTTGAGTCCAGTATCGGAAAAAAGCCTCTCCCGCTTGGACTTCCACTGGTTTTTCTCCTGTGTCATCCTGAATCCTGGACCAGCCACTCTTTTGATGTCATCGGACAATCTGCTCCGGAACCTTCCCGCGCTTCTGCGTTATATTCTCAACCTTCGGTCCATCACAATCTTTATCCACCTTCCGTCCGGACATCTAAGACACATTACCCGCCCAACTGCGCTTCGACTCCGCTATTCCTATTAATCGCCTTAATACATTTATTTATTTTTTGGTCCCTGTTCGAGTACATGCCCTGTAATTTATGAAAAATACAAAATTTGCTCTGAGGCACCGGTTTAGAATATTGTTTCCATTATTTTCTATAGTCACAGTTATCGGATGTCACGTGAGAACCAGGTAATCGAAAATACAACATGTAAAATAACATCTCACATAGTTCAGCGATGAGGTTCACCACACATTCTAGATGTTGCCTTCTTTTTTGATTCGAGACTGGTGTGTTGGAATACACGTATGTACACAATCACACCCTTCTTGTCGCTGGTTTCCCCATATTGTGTGATATCGGAATATGTCGTGATGCTATAAATAAAAAAAAATACAAAATATTTGAGATTGTCAGCTGCGTGGCGCTAACATTGCCGGTGTCGGTCCTGAACGGCTTTACTAAATACCAGTTGGCATTGTTGAAATCCGACTGGTTTTAATATTAACCGAGAAACTGGGGTCAGCTGTGGTGTCTTCTCCAGATCCCACCAATAAAACTAGACAATTTCTCATGATGCGAGAGTAACCAGGTAACAATAGAAAACGCCATAATGCATCGGATGCAGGTGTAATTAGCATATTAGGGTCATGACCATCGTGAATCAAGTCATCTCGATTGGCTGATTGGAAGAAAACTAGTGTAGCAAATTATAACTAGATTCCAACATCTTCTTCTTTGTTAGCCTTCCCTCCACCGCTACATGTAAACCTCTTCTAATGGTTGTCATAACATACTCAATCACGAGTCTTTCTTATTCACTCTTTTCCTGTGATGGGGATGAGCTCATCTGACCATCTTTTTGAGAACGTCCCTTTCGAAACACATTGATTCCAAAACACCTTTTTGAAAACCTTCACTGAAAAATATAGGATTACTAAACTGTTTGGCTACCGATGTTAAAAAAACTGTAAAATGATTCATATATATCTTAATTTTTGCTATTATAACTGTATGGTTTAGCTGTATCCACAAATATTTCCTATTCACAATAATTTGGTTACTATAACTATGAAAACTATGTTACTATTAACAAAACAAATTCAGTGTTCCCGGGCAATAAACAAGTTCTTCCAATATAGATATAATAATATCATCTCCAAATTTATTAATAAACGTGTAGGTTGTGGCCAACGCTATTGTCCTCACTACCATGTCACTACACAAAGTATTCTAATTTTGTGTGGAAAACTTTCAGCATTTTTATGAAATGAGTTTGTTCAACTATTTTTGATTTAAATATTTTATTATGAAAATTTAATAATTCTTCAGTGCCATTTTATGTAAATAATGTGCCTTTTTAGCAATTTGAAAATAAAAATATTAAATTTTAAGTTTCCTGAGTCTGGGGTCACTTTGAAATATTTGACAGTTAAAAAAAATGAGAAGCACTCATCAGACATCCTTCATCTAATGGGGTCTAAGCGAGTATAAGACATACAAATTTGAAAAGAATCGAATGAGTACTTTAGTCGATAATCGTACATAGCACATTGTACACAGCATACACACATATACATCGTGATGAAACTTTCTGAATACAATCTCAACATGAAGCTATAGGCACAAACTAGAAATTAAAAAATATATATATCACACCAAAATCTGAACTTCAGAGAGTTTTAAGTTGAGCATAATATATGTATTTATATTTAACGATTTTGACCATAAAATTCACATTCTGATTTGAGGCAATCAGTTCCGTTTATACAACGGTTCTAATGATGAATTTAATTTTGTTTTGCATAGCAATTAAATTGGAGAAAACCCAATCAACTGCAACGTATCAATTTTAAATACTATTAGATATGTTTACATCTACATACGTTCATATATATCTACATATTAATTTATTATAGAATTATTGTTATAGTATAATTAAATAAGAAATAGATTTCTCAGATTTCTAAATTGGATTGATCTTTAATGACGTGATTTCGTAAATCAACGAAATGATTCCAAAATATGAACGAATTGATTTGAATGAATGAAAAATTCATCCTTATTTTTAATCCTGTTCAATAACATGCAAAAGTGAATGTTTTTGATTTCACAAATATTTTTTGAAATGATTGCTCATGAAGAGAGTACCTACATTCCTTGACTTTTATCATTATATTTTTGTACGTTTGGCATATTCCTTATGGATTAGGTACAACATATTAAAGTTTTTTGTCCTTTATTTTTTTCTTCCATTTTTAACACAATAGAAATGCACTCCACATAAATGTACTCCACATTCGCTACTCATACAGGTCTCTAGCAATTGTTTATTTCGAACATTTCAAAGAAACTTAATAAACATCTGTTATTATTTTAATCAATTAAGTCAATTAAAATAAGTCAATTAAATAAGTCAATCAAAATAAGTCAATTAATTAAGTCAATCAAAATAAGAAAATCAAATAAGCCAATTAATTAAGTCAATTATTATAAGTCGATTGTACGATTTTTGTTTGGTCTCGGTACAAGCATCCTCTTCACCCACATGGGCAGCGTCTAAAATTCACAACCTTGGTTCCAGCTTTGTCAGCCAGTCCACCGCCTCCGGTGGACTAGCTGTAGTAAGTCAATCAATAAAGTCAATTATTATAATTCAATCGTATAATTTATAATATCAGGTATTCTCTCTATATGCATATTTTTTTATTTCCGGAAAATTACACATTACAAAATAAATTTAAACATTATAAATTTAATATATACATGTGATATTACATTATAAGCAGTTTAATACAGATATATGGAATTTACCATCTCACTAGACCTAGGTCTGTTCTGAGGAGATACTATTTTTTAATATTTTTTGTCATGGTGTAGGTATGTAGTGAATGTAATAAGTAATAATATGCAAAGGAATGTGAATATCAAGTGTGTAAGTGTAAGTTGTCTCATGTATATCGTCTGAAGCATTATCATTTTGTTATTTTATGATGTAGGTCAAGTATTTTTCTGATTCCATTTCTTCCTCTATCAATGAGCCACTTGGTCACCAATTTTGCCAAGTTTTTCCCACTAAGGGAGATTTAGTTGGCAAAGTTCTGGAATATATTCTTGGGCATAGGAAATGAATTTATTATCTGTTTCTACTTTTCTTTTTTAAATATATGTAAAACAAGTACTTACATAGATGTCACCTAGAAGTATTTATTAAATTTATATTTGAATTTGTTCTATATTTAAGTTTTAGTATTATATTTGTTTTAAAGTGACAGTTAAGATTCTAAAAAGGAGGAACTAAAAGCATTTAATTTCGTTTTATAATGGAGTGTACTAATATGGTAAGCAAAGTTAATTGTTGCTCTTTTTACAGAGCAACATTTTTTTGGGGGGGAAGATGTACAACAAGTACACTCCATTGTAAAATGACATTAAATGCTTTTAGTTCCTTCTTTTTAGTATCTTTTAACTGTCACTTTAAAACAAATATAAAACTAAAACTTTATTAAAGAACAAATTCAAATAAAAATTAAATAAGTAGGTACTTCTAGGTGACATCTATGTAAGTACTTGTTTTACATATATATTAAGAGAAATCGACATTACCCTCTATTCAGTAACTATTGTAACTAAAATAAGAACGTTCTAAAATTGTAGATTTTAGATATACGGTCTTATTTCAGCGTTATAAAATATAAATTTAGACTAAATGGAAATGGAACGTACCAATAATGGCCGAAACGTTCTTAAAAAGTTACTGAATCTGACGTAATATTCAAAATTGAATATTCAAAATACGTCTAATTCAGTAACTTTTTAAGAACGTTCCGGCCAATATAGGTACGTTCCTATTCCATTTAATCCAAATTTATATTTTATAACGCTGAAATAAGACCGCAAATCTAAAATCTACCATTTTAGAACGTTCCTATTTTAGTTTCTGAATAGGGGGTAATATATTAAGTTTTCAGCACATTATGCGTTATTTCCATAATAAGCCGAAAATTTTATTTCGTTTTATATTGATTTTTTTCTTGTATAACTAACATATGGTATGTCAAATATTAATCTAACACGCACCCATTAACAAGTTGCCTCATTCTGGAGCCTTATAGTGTTTTAGTCTCACAGAATCAGTCTTAAAACTATATAAAATTGTAACTCCACAGAGTATACACCAAATAGACCCGGTACGAAAATAAAAAAAATATATATATTTTTTAATATTATGGACTACCACCACTGCCTAAACAATGAATTTCAATTTCCATATCTCACTAGCATAACAAAAAAATAAATTTAAATATATTTCGTCAGTAAAAATGTTTCATTTGGGTAACACATTTCATTTGAGCGGGTAATGTTTAACTAAGAATTTAAATATCGCCTAAACAGAATCTAATTAGTGAATTTACGATTAGTTAATTTTGAATTAATTAGTGAATTTATGGCTTGTTTATTAAAGAGATATCACCACTTTGTCATTTGACATCCAAATATGTACAAAGTGACATTCTATTCGAGAACATGTCGGTTTTTAAATATTCAAATTATCAAATATTCGCTATTTTTGACGTCCGCCATTTTCGATAAAAGAAAGTGAATCAAAGATATGTTAATTTTATTGTTTTCGCCAGCGATACTTTTTCTGTAAATGTCGTGAAATTTTCTATTTTTTGCGTAAATAATACTGACAGGAAATGCGTATGATAAATCCAAAACATCAGGATATTATGCTAATAATCCATAATATATGTACGTCAGCGAACGGCAAACCGCGGCTCGCGAGCCACACGCGACTTTTTTAGGTCCTAGCTATCGAAAAACAGAGAGAATCAAAGGCAGAGAGAACCAAACGCCACTTATTTCTATCTTGACACACATTCATTGCCTCCTCGTCGACATTCATGCATCGTCTTTTACATGTTCGTCTGCTGTTCACGCTTCTGACATTTCCATCATAAAAAATAATAATAAACAGAACAGTGACCTCTCAGTTATTTGAACATATAATTGTTATGAAAATGATGAATGGCACCAAGCTATGGAGAGATTCTCAGGTTATGAAGTAATGGAAACATAGAATTCGGAAGAACGTTCCTCAATCGGCCTGAAGAGTTCGAGAGGTTTCTGGTACGTAATGGATCAGCAAAGGCCAGCTTATGAATACCCTTAATGAATTAATAACACCCGTAATACCCGTAACACAAAAATAATCATCCTATTGATATTAAGCTCTATTGACTAATGAGTTTGTTGACCACTGACCTACGTAGAGACATTATTAATATTAATGCTTTGTTTATCAGATTACAAACTATTTTTTACGTTTATTAAAAAACGTCATAAATGGTCAGAAGATCCCTTTCACCTTTTCTTATTTTCTATAACCCACGCTTTTTTAAGAATCTAGGTTTCGTTGTAATAGTTATTGATACAAAGATAATAAATGAAATTTATAAATTGGTGTTCGGTTGTACCGTAATTTGATGAAAAATACCAATCATGTACTAAGTTCTGTATAAAATAGTAACGAGATGTTAAATTTAAATTTGGATACGATCATTTCATGTTTTTCAAAACGGTTATTTTTCTTGTATCATGAAAGGTTCTCCCAAAGTCAGCTAACTACACTTGGACGTGTTTCCCTCAGATCCGCGCCAGTGTTAAGAGTTATAGATTAAAACAACCCGTACTCCGGTCCATTCACGGATATTTCTCAACCACGACATCTGCTTTCGGCCGACACTTCGTTATCCCTCAATCATATCCACCAAAAACAGCCGCAGCATCCCGTAAATTAAACTTGGTCCTCTAATTTGAATTCAGTAGACCCGGAATCGAATCATCCCTCTTTCGTCCAGTAATGGACATAGGCCATCCTATACAATAAAATTGAGGGTATAGCAGAATTCAGAGTGTATATATATATATATATATATATATATATATATATATATATATATATATATATATATATATATATATATATATATATATATATATATATATATATATATATATATATATATATATATGCAAAACAACTTTTTGGGTAAACCCGTGTAGGATAGTCCTGAGAAGGACTGTTTGTCGCCTGACGTTTCGCCCGAATAACACCGGGCATTTTCGAAAGTAAAGTTAATATATATATATATATATATATATATATGTATATATATATATATATATATATATATATATATATATATATATATATATATATATATATATATATGTATATATATATATATATATATATGTATATATGTATATATATATATATATGTATATATATATATATATATATATATATATATATATATATATATATATATATATATATATATATATATATATATATATATATATATATATATATATATATATATATATATATATATATATATATATATATATATATATATATATATATATATATATATATATATATATATATATATATATATATATTGAGAAGGTGTGTGATAATGGAACAGATTTTGATATGCTTCAACACTTCCTTCCACCAACAGTCAGCGATAGAGGCAATGAGACTCATGAAAATTTTACTCTCAGGGTCATGTTTTTAATCGTGAACCTATATGAAGACAAAATGAATTCAAACAATTGAATTAAATTAAATAAAAATATCAACTGAATATGAGAGATAATGATGTACTGCATTAGGAAGACAGAGAGATAACGCACTTTGAGATATTTACATTTTTATTGTAGAAATAAATTATAATACATGACTCTAAAATATCAAACTTTGTTTGTATAGTACCAACTATTTCCTATAAGAGGAAAATGAAAATTGAATATAAAAGTGAAATTTTTAAATATTTGTTATAAAAATAATGTTAAAGATTGAAACTTATATATAACATGAATTTACATCAAAATCAAACCAAACAAAATCTCTTTCATATCATACTCAAAATCATGATTTCAATCTATATTAGGTTTAAACATAATGGATTCACATTCATATTTTCAGACAATAAAATCATAAAGGTATAACTCATCATACAGCTATGGAGTAAACATTATAAAACAATATCGACTCGCAGCATGAATAAGGAGATCCCCTCGATGACCAATATCTTCAAATGAATCCGGTTGTAGAAGATGTATTTAGATTTTAAAATTCTCGTGACTATTTGTATCTTGATCCCTCCATGTTACAATAAAATCCAAGTGAAGAAATTTGTTTGTGTCCAAGTAAAAATCCAAGTGAAGAAATTTGTTTGTGTCCAAGTAAAAATCCAAATGAAGAAATTGTCTCCGACAATTTCCTATATGTGACTCCTTTGTCGTCAGTTATAAAATTTTAGGTTAGGCAGAATTAAATGTCGTACATTTCATCGTCGTGTATATGCAAGCATGGTAATTGCAAAATAATATCCAAATAAAATATATTTCCAATGGAAAACTAAATGGAATAACATTCGAATAATCCATTTGTAGAATTAAATAAAAATTATGTTCGTCAGAATGGTGCGCAATATCAGGGTAGGATTGAATTTGGGATGACTGACATTTATATCAGCATCTAGATTATAGAAAAGAAAACAGGATTATTGGTTTGAAAAATGATCTCTCGCCAAACTATCTTGACATACGAACACATAAAACAAACTTACCCCAAATTCAGAAATTCAAATCGACGTCGGCCGCCATTTTCCTACACTGGCCGTACCGCTTCGATAGGTGTATGCAAAAAGAAAGAATTTGACATAAGCTTTGCTAATCATAAAAAATATTGCCAACTGACAAAAATCAATTTAGTGTGTTCGCACAAAAAAAACTATAAATTCCCAATTATTAATTTTTCCCTATACATAATTTTCTATAACATGACATACCCGCAACCCCACATAAAAAAAATTTAATAGAAATTTTTTTTTAAAAAAAAAACTGAAAATTGCAAATTATGAAACCAACCCAGAGATCATAAATCAAACCGAAGGATATGAAAAGAAAAAAGGAAATCATTTGCATCATAAATCATCATCCTGAAACAGTTACACAATAGACATGGTAAAACAACGATATACTTATCTACCATTCAAAAAAATATAACCTGAAACATACAAAATCATGTTAACGGATTAAAAAAATATTGACCTATAAAACGAATACTGTTTGAAATATAAAATATTATTCCTTCAGAACATAACCTTCTAATATGTATCCCCAATTCCTAAATACAAATATCTCAAAAAATTTAACTTTAAAATATTTAAGTACAATTTGACATAACAGAGTTCCGCTTGTAAGAAAAGAAAACTCCTAACAAAAACAAAAAAAATGATCCCAATTAATGAAATAACATAACACCCAATTAAATGATAAAATAAAATTAAAACGACTCATTTAGAGTTACTTTATGATCTTTTATTACATCAATTTTTACAAGTATCACTTTATAACAAGTGAAACTTACACCCTAAATCCCAAAAATAATTGAAGGCTCACAAGAAGACTACAATTTTTAAATTTAAAACTTTTCCCCTAACAAATTTTTAATTATTAGTAGAAAATTTGACTAAAAATACTCTCATATATCGCTCATTTTCATTTTTTAGCTAAAACGACCGAAAAGGCTTTAGCATAAAGAATAATCTCTCAAGTCGCAAAGTACTTTCAAGCGAGATATAAAAAAAAAATGATCTCTTGGGAAATCAGATGTCCTCAAGCGAAATACAAAGATTTCTTGGCTCATCGGATACCCTCAAGCGAGATACAAAATGCAAAATCCAATTATAAGCCGGAAAAATGCAGGAGCTATCATATGGGATGGAAAGTCTTAATATAAATATTATATAATTCCTAAAAAAAAAATATAACATTTAACACAAAAACTGGTTAAACATTATTTAATACTATTCCTAACATCAATTATAAAAAATTAAAAACCCCAAATCTTCAAAATAAATTTTAAAACATTTAATAAATTATGACAAAATGTCAATTATCACATCTATGAGATTCCATAGAATGAAATTCAGTTCAAGACCAAACAACCACACCTTCATATCTTGTATATAAAAGAAAATAAATAAATAAATTATTAATTAGCAGTGACATCACATACAAGATCCCTTCTCAATTAAAACTATTTAAACAAATAAATTCTGGAACCTATATATTTTATGTTTTCACACAGATTACTACAAATTAATATTAAAATTATTCATTATTAAAAATTAATTTTAAACCCTTCTCATGTTTCCTGTGATTTGATGTCTATCACTCAATGATTAAAGAAATTTGTATTTCTTTTACCCACAAAACGATGTAACCCATCACAATAAAATCTCAAATTCAATATTAAAATTTAATCTATCAGAATCAAATTCATAAAACTGATTTATACAAAAAAAATATACAATACCACAGAAATTTAAAACAAATTCACAATCTGTTTCTGCTATTCAATCTCCATTACCAGATTTTTAAATTGTTTTGTATTCAGATTATATTATATTATGGTCGCACAACCATAACACCATATAACTAACAATAACGATGTAATGTGCGAATTTACATCATTATCTAAGAAACAAAGTAATTCTGACGACAGATACCTAACAGCATTCACAAATAAAAATTGATCAACTATAAATTGTGAAGTAATACAACTAACTGATGACAGTAAAAAAAATCATAATAAAATGTAAAATATTCATTTGTAAATTTTAAATCCCCAGTCTACATTATAAAAAAAATAAGATTTGTACCTAAAATAATCTTGTATGTTATGTCGATACCAATACTAATACATCACATCAAAATAAACATTCAAAAATAAAAAAAATAAAATGTTTAAAACAAATCTATCTACAATAAATATTTCACCCCCACTCTGACAATCACCATTCATCATAATAAAAGATTCTAAAAATCTCTAAAAAAAAATTCTAAAAATCTCTAAATAAAAAAACTATTTACTTTTAATTAAATCTTTAAATTTGAATAAAGTGAAACAATTATCACTAAATACTAGTTGGATGATATTGAAATGCAAAATATTATGCTTAAAATGGTTTGAATCTAAAATAAATAATCAACGTTAACTTTGTTTGTGTTCATTATGCATTTCTCTCATTACTATACTGAATGTAAATAAAAAAAAATTCCTTAATCAATATAAATAAGTAAACAAGAATAAAAAATTAAATGAATCCATTATTAATGATTCATCAATACTTTACTCAAATAAAATAACATTAGAAATTGAGACAGTCCATCCACCTCAAAGTGAAATTCTGAAAAAAATAAATACTTAATTATATCATAACGAAAAACAACAAAACGATTAACAATTAACATCCAATCGTTAACCCTGCATAACAATGTCTTTACTATGGAATTTAATACTCTATTTTTATCCAAATTAGAAAAAATATAAACCAGAAATGAACTTCTATTTATTATTTTATTTTTTAAATAATTCAGAGACCTTTTATTGGAAAAACAATTCATATTCTTTGATAGAGAAAAATTATTTTCACAAAAATAATCCCCTATATTATATTCTTCCTCAATTCCAGCCTTTTCACAATCATTAGTATCATTTAAATATGACTCGAATGTATTATTTTGAACTTTCATGAAAGCATCTTTAAAATAAGAAACATGATTCACATAAATGTTTGTGGACGCAACCGTAACTTCATTAAACGAGGAGCGAACAGGATTATATTTATTATGGTATTCCATTTTTATTATGTATTCTTTTTTAGACAACGTAAAATATGGGATGTATCCAGTTGACATCTTAATTAAAGAATTCATCGCTGAGCGAATAGGGACAACATGGTTATACTCATCTCGTTGATTATCATGAACCAATGTGGTAAGTGCCGTAATGGATTTTCTATGTTGAACTTCAACAACGTTGGCCTGAGGTGAATAAAGATACGAACAATATAAATAAGGAGTGTCATTTTTCTTAATTAAGTCCACTGATTCATTCATTGTGTAATTAACTTCGCTATCAGAGATCGAATACGTCTGCTCAGTATTTACAGGATCGACTAAAGGATCATGGATATCTGAATTATTATTATCATTGAGCAAATTCGAATCACTAAATTCATTCATTTCCACCTCACGTACACACTGTGTAGTTTCGGACTCCGTTATTTTCAAATTTTCATCATTCGTAATTATTGATAAGTCTATATCATCGTTACCATTAGACAACTGAGGTGGGGAATCATCCACTAAAATTTCTTTATCCTTATTATCAACATCAATATCAACATATGGTATACCATAGAATTTTTTCAAGCTTCTAATTGAATCATCGTCAACCTCTGATTTTTTCAATTCTTCTATTATTTGTCTAATTGCCCCATTACATGCTTCTGCCTGTAATCTCAAATCCCTCCATGTGTTTGCTGATGGTAAACCACGCATTTTTAATTGTATTTTTAATTCCTCGATTGATTTAAAAGCATATTTTGGAATTAGATCCATAATTATTCGTTTTAAAAAATAAAAAAAAATTGAACTAGATTAATACTGATAATCAAACAATAAAATACTTCACAAATAATAAAAAAAATGTTGAACTTTTGACACTTCGGTTCTTATAAAAAAAACTGATTTCGGAATAATAATTTATGATTTACATAAATGGACTACTCGAAAAGAATATAAATGAATATAAAAGTCAACGATTACCCAACTATTGTTCAATATTCTTTAGATATTATGATATCTCAAAGATGAAACCAAAACTTTATTTTGAATTTGATAAGATGATTTCTGCGTCAAACAAGTATATGAAAATTACGATTAACTTTATAGTATGTTGTATTAAACGTTCAAAAACCATAAATAACATAAGACTGACCTTAAAACGATTCTGAATAACAATAATTTGATAATATTCATCCTATTAAACTATATTTAACGTTTAATATTATAGAAAAGAGATGTTTAATATTAACGCATTATACAATGTCAGAATGACAAATCGTATTTATGTCGGTAAGTAGATTTCTATAATATATAACAATTAATCGCTCGTGATATTCAAAATACAGAAAATATTGAATAGATAACTGAATCACATAAAAGTATTACCGTTTATTCACAGGTGGCGTTAACTCGTTTCTATAAAATTCATTGAACAAATAATTATTGATTCCCTTTAAAATAACAAATAATGACCTCTTTTTAAAAATAAAACACTATATTTAATGATAAACAAAATCACACCTCAATATGGGATATTAATCTTCCTAAAAATAACTGGAAAAATGCATAATAAACTCAAAAAATATATAAAAAAAAACTGTAGTAGTGAAAAATTCAATATAATAAATAATACCTTTTTACCTCCACTTATTTGTATTAAATGTGAGATTTTCCCTTTAAAATCATCTGAATATTATGGTATTAATGTAAAAGCTTCCAGAAGCGAATCTCGAATAAAACAAAATCCAAAATCTGAAAATTGTAAAAAGAATTAATCACACCTGTTAAACAACGATGAAAAATTTTCACACTTCCCCCCTTAACAAATAAATCCCCCTAGAATACTAATTGAAAATTATTTAACAATTCCTTTCCACACTATAATGAAATTAAAAAAAATAAATCTTGATAAAACACCAAAACTAAATTGTTCATATTTAAGAAGAAAAGAAAAAAATTAAAATGAATATGTTGAAATATTCTCTAAAAAAAATCACTAAGTTATTCTTCCAATTAATAATCAACTTTTCAAACAAGAACTCTCCCTTCAAAAAAAAATAATCAAAATTGAATTTGTAAATATGACTGTTCACTTCCAAAGTTAGAAAAGATCTGTCTCCCCACAGAATGCAATTACAATAATACAACAATTATAATTTCCCTCAAAAAAAATACACTCAACAATAATTCTTGTCACTAGGCAATTGATAATTTTTTCTTTACTGAAACAATACATTCTGTACAACATTCTGCATATATAAAAAAAATTCAAATTATGTAGGTAATGAAATTTCTTTTGACATTGAAAATTTGTCAAATATAAAAAAAATCTTCAAATAAATGCTTCTGTATGCTGGAATAAAAAGAGACATAATAAAATTCAGATTCTTTCAACGATCAGTTATAAAATGATAGAAAAAACACAAAACAATCACTTAACTTTTGACGATGTGAGATATGCTCAAAGCCAAATTGTATTGATGTTGTACATAACTGAGCATCAGATCTTTCCTGGTCATCCTCCAAGCCATGTTGATCATCTTAATGTCCTTGTCAGTTTTAAGGAAGGTTAAAAGGTGGGATTTATATGGAATATAGGAGTTCCTACCTAACGTAAACTTTCTATAGATTCTACCTATTAATCTCTCCCCTCCAAACACAGTACAACAAAATAAAGGTATAAAATTTAAAATCTGGGCGCCAGTCCTCACATAAATTCACGATCCATGAACGCCTAATAGTCCACGCCAAAGAATTTTTAAAAATTAAGCTCCTCGATGTGACTTTAATGAGAAGGGGTTCCACGTTGGGCCGCCAATGAGAAGGTGTGTGATAATGGAACAGATTTTGATATGCTTCAACACTTCCTTCCACCAACAGTCAGCGATAGAGGCAATGAGACTCATGAAAATTTTACTCTCAGGGTCATGTTTTTAATCGTGAACCTATATGAAGACAAAATGAATTCAAACAATTGAATTAAATTAAATAAAAATATCAACTGAATATGAGAGATAATGATGTACTGCATTAGGAAGACAGAGAGATAACGCACTTTGAGATATTTACATTTTTATTGTAGAAATAAATTATAATACATGACTCTAAAATATCAAACTTTGTTTGTATAGTACCAACTATTTCCTATAAGAGGAAAATGAAAATTGAATATAAAAGTGAAATTTTTAAATATTTGTTATAAAAATAATGTTAAAGATTGAAACTTATATATAACATGAATTTACATCAAAATCAAACCAAACAAAATCTCTTTCATATCATACTCAAAATCATGATTTCAATCTATATTAGGTTTAAACATAATGGATTCACATTCATATTTTCAGACAATAAAATCATAAAGGTATAACTCATCATACAGCTATGGAGTAAACATTATAAAACAATATCGACTCGCAGCATGAATAAGGAGATCCCCTCGATGACCAATATCTTCAAATGAATCCGGTTGTAGAAGATGTATTTAGATTTTAAAATTCTCGTGACTATTTGTATCTTGATCCCTCCATGTTACAATAAAATCCAAGTGAAGAAATTTGTTTGTGTCCAAGTAAAAATCCAAGTGAAGAAATTTGTTTGTGTCCAAGTAAAAATCCAAATGAAGAAATTGTCTCCGACAATTTCCTATATGTGACTCCTTTGTCGTCAGTTATAAAATTTTAGGTTAGGCAGAATTAAATGTCGTACATTTCATCGTCGTGTATATGCAAGCATGGTAATTGCAAAATAATATCCAAATAAAATATATTTCCAATGGAAAACTAAATGGAATAACATTCGAATAATCCATTTGTAGAATTAAATAAAAATTATGTTCGTCAGAATGGTGCGCAATATCAGGGTAGGATTGAATTTGGGATGACTGACATTTATATCAGCATCTAGATTATAGAAAAGAAAACAGGATTATTGGTTTGAAAAATGATCTCTCGCCAAACTATCTTGACATACGAACACATAAAACAAACTTACCCCAAATTCAGAAATTCAAATCGACGTCGGCCGCCATTTTCCTACACTGGCCGTACCGCTTCGATAGGTGTATGCAAAAAGAAAGAATTTGACATAAGCTTTGCTAATCATAAAAAATATTGCCACCTGACAAAAATCAATTTAGTGTGTTCGCACAAAAAAAACTATAAATTCCCAATTATTAATTTTTCCCTATACATAATTTTCTATAACATGACATTATATATATATATATATATATATATATATATATATATATATATATATATATATATATATATATATATATATATATATATATATATATGTATATATGTATATATATATATATATGTATATATATATATATATATATATATATATATATATATATATATATATATATATATATATATATATATATATATATATATATATATATATATATATATATATATATATATATATATATATATATATATATATATATATATATATATATATATATATATATATATATATATATATATATATATATATATATATATATATATATATATATATATATATATATATATATATATATATATATATATATATATATATATATATATATATATGTTATAATATTTTTATCTCGGTTTTCCCGTGTCAGTAGGTCTTGACTAAGACCATTTGTCTTCCGACGTTTCGCCTGAATATCACCAGGCATTTTCAAGGACTTAACGAAAAGCACGCGCGCGACACACGTCTACTCACACTGAAAGCTCACCGTCAAGTGACTCGTAGCGTACAAGATGGCCGCTTATGTCAAATATTGTTAGCGCGACGTGACTGGCTCCTTGTGACACGCCCACCTGCTGTCGTGTTCGTTGGTAATAATATTTTATCATTATTTTTGTGTTGTGATTTATTGTTAATTTTAGTTGTGACATTAATATTATTATTGTTGTGTTTTGGGGTTATTTTCGCTATGGTATTATTAATATTATTATTGTATTGTTTGTCATATAAAATGTTCTTCCAGGTACTAGGCAAACGAACTCCGTCGTCCCGATTGTTCATTATATCCCTTCTCTTATATATTTCTATAGCTTCCCTGTAAATTCTGAGAGGTTCACTGTTTAAACTTGCTATTATTTTTGAATGGTCAAAATCTATTGTATGTCCTTCTGTGAGCGAGTGTTGTACAAGTGAGGATGTAAGTTTTTTGTTTCTCATGTCGACTCTGTGCTCCGCTATTCGTGCTTCAACTTTTCGATTGGTTCTTCCTACATAAGTCTTATTGCACGATTCGCACGGTATTTCATATACTCCATGAGATTCAAGTGGAATGATGTCTTTCGGGTTTCTTAGAAAGGTTGATATTTTATTTGTTGTGCTGAAAACGGTACGTATGTTATTTTTGTTTAATAGACGGCTGATTTTATCGGTGACGCCTTTGATATATGGTAGTCGGGCTGTTGATAATGGTGTTTCATTGGATTTTTCTTTCACTGTTTTTGGACTCTTTAATGCTTTGTTTATTATATAGTCTGAGAAACCATTACAACGTAGAGCATTTTTCGTGTATTCTAATTCTTGTTTTTTATGCTCGTGGTCTGCAATTCTTTTTGATCTTGTTATTAGTGTTTTTGCGACTGAGCATATTTGTGCAGGGTGATGATTGGACGTTGCGTGTAGGTATCTATCGGTGTGTGTGGGCTTTCTATATACTGTGTGCCCCAGTTTACCGTTTGCTTTTTTTAACACTAAAACGTCTAAGAAAGGTATTTGTCTGTTATTTTCCTTCTCCATTGTAAACTTTATATCTTTATGAATGCTGTTAATAGTGTTCAAAAAATTATTTAATTCTTCTTCTCCGTGAGACCATACTACGAATGTGTCATCCACATATCTTAGCCATTTCTTTGGTTTGAGTATTACTTTCTTTAAGACTTCTTCTTCGAACCTCGTCATAAATAAGTTGGCGACTGCTGGTGACAATGACAAACCCATAGGTGCTCCTTTTATTTGTTTGTATGTCTTATTGTTGTAATAAAAAAATGTGTTATTTAAACAGTGATAAAATAAATTTAAAATATCGTCTGTGGTATTGAGTGTTTCTTTGATTATGTGGTATTGAGTGTTTCTGTGTACTTCATTTAAACCTCGCAAACACATTACATCCAGTGATATGGGATCAACTAAATAATATTGTGCAATATCGTGTTGACACCACCAAAATGCAATTTATCAAAACTAGAAATAATAGCCCTCAAAGAATTACGCAACAACAAAGATTTGATAATCCTTCCAGCTGATAAAGTCAATACCACAGACGATATTTTAAATTTATTTTATCACTGTTTAAATAACACATTTTTTTATTACAACAATAAGACATACAAACAAATAAAAGGAGCACCTATGGGTTTGTCATTGTCACCAGCAGTCGCCAACTTATTTATGACGAGGTTCGAAGAAGAAGTCTTAAAGAAAGTAATACTCAAACCAAAGAAATGGCTAAGATATGTGGATGACACATTCGTAGTATGGTCTCACGGAGAAGAAGAATTAAATAATTTTTTGAACACTATTAACAGCATTCATAAAGATATAAAGTTTACAATGGAGAAGGAAAATAACAGACAAATACCTTTCTTAGACGTTTTAGTGTTAAAAAAAGCAAACGGTAAACTGGGGCACACAGTATATAGAAAGCCCACACACACCGATAGATACCTACACGCAACGTCCAATCATCACCCTGCACAAATATGCTCAGTCGCAAAAACACTAATAACAAGATCAAAAAGAATTGCAGACCACGAGCATAAAAAACAAGAATTAGAATATACGAAAAATGCTCTACGTTGTAATGGTTTCTCAGACTATATAATAATCAAAGCATTAAAGAGTCCAAAAACAGTGAAAGAAAAATCCAATGAAACACCATTATCAACAGCCCGACTACCATATATCAAAGGCGTCACCGATAAAATCAGCCGTCTATTAAACAAAAATAACATACGTACCGTTTTCAGCACAACAAATAAAATATCAACCTTTCTAAGAAACCCGAAAGACATCATTCCACTTGAATCTCATGGAGTATATGAAATACCGTGCGGATCGTGCAATAAGACTTATGTAGGAAGAACCAATCGAAAAGTTGAAGCACGAATAGCGGAGCACAGAGTCGACATGAGAAACAAAAAACTTACATCCTCACTTGTACAACACTCGCTCACAGAAGGACATACAATAGATTTTGACCATTCAAAAATAATAGCAAGTTTAAACAGTGAACCTCTCAGAATTTACAGGGAAGCTATAGAAATATATAAGAGAAGGGATATAATGAACAATCGGGACGACGGAGTTCGTTTGCCTAGTACCTGGAAGAACATTTTATATGACAAACAATACAATAATAATATTAATAATACCATAGCGAAAATAACCCCAAAACACAACAATAATAATATTAATGTCACAACTAAAATTAACAATAAATCACAACACAAAAATAATGATAAAATATTATTACCAACGAACACGACAGCAGGTGGGCGTGTCACAAGGAGCCAGTCACGTCGCGCTAACAATATTTGACATAAGCGGCCATCTTGTACGCTACGAGTCACTTGACGGTGAGCTTTCAGTGTGAGTAGACGTGTGTCGCGCGCGTGCTTTTCGTTAAGTCCTTGAAAATGCCTGGTGATATTCAGGCGAAACGTCGGAAGACAAATGGTCTTAGTCAAGACCTACTGACACGGGAAAACCGAGATAAAAATATTATAACATATTTCACCCGTGAAAACATCAAATATAACATATATATATATATATATATATATATATATATATATATATATATATATATATATATATATATATATATATATATATATATATATATATATATATATATATATATATATATATATATATATATATATATATATATATATATATATATATATATATATATATATATATATATATATATATATATATATATATATATATATATATATATATATATATATATATATATATATACATATATATATACAAATCCACTGTTAGTTTTATATTTAACACAACAGAAGAGAAAGAATGCAAAGAAATAATGACTGGGAGATAGTAAAGGATAGTGGGATAGGAAAGTGAAGGGGAATGTTAGAGGATAACAAAGAGAGAGAGAGAGAAAATTAACGTATATTGTACTCATATGAGAAAAGAAAACAAAACATCTATCCACTGTTATCTCGGATCATGTTGGTTAATTCTTTCATTTACCCACTTAACGGAGTATGAAATAAGTTTAAATTATTATACCAAATCCTCAACGGATAAAAATAAAATAAATGAAAGATGGGAGACGTATAAGGACGCATTCTTTTTTAAAAGCTATCTCTTTCATAATTCGCATGATTCAAAAGTGTTAAGGTTTTCGTCAAATGCCCAGTCACTTTACTGTATTTAGTCTATTATTCGTTTCGTGGCAAACATAATATTCGAAGCAGCACACAAGTGAGAGTGACATCTGTCGAATTATAATAATAATTTGACTCGATTATTCATGAGTCAGTTTGTTAACGGTACTTTAAATTACTGAATTAATAATTAAGATAATTAAGAATATACAACAATAAATATATTAGTGTAGTACGTAGAATGTAGAGATGTGTGCAATTAGCAAATGTACCTATCGTTGGATATCTGGGTTACAACATCTCGGTTTTCATGGTCCAATTTATCATAACACCTTTTTCTTTATCATATTGTATTATGCTGCTCGTTGGATTTTATGTTTTGTCTTATTTTGTTGAATTTTCTTACGTTCACTATACATAATTTTAAATAATATAAAATTTTTTACTAACACGAGTTTGCGGGTCTTGATATGTTTGGCTCACAAGGAATTTTTAAGAATATGTTAAGGTTTTCTCAATCATTGATTATCTAATCCTAATTTTTCCATTCCTATCCATTTTACTGGTGAAGGTTCGCTGTAGAGTAACGCGTTACCGAGCACCGTTTGGTGGGAAACCCTCGCCATGATTGACAGGCCTCCACGTTTGTGGTTGGATTCTTAGTGGTAGTGGTATGAAATATGCTTGATGGTAGTTCTTGTTTTGTCCGACGAGCAACCTCTTCGGGGATGAAAAGAACTACATAGTTCAAAAATTTCCCAATGAAGTGAGGCAGGAGATTGCGAAATTCTGTTAATTCTTTCATAAACTTCAATTATTTTATTTATTAATTTATTTATTTCATTATTAATTAACTATGAATAAATACACATTGCTCAACCCACTTAAGAATAACTAAAGTAATGGTGCATGCAACACAGCTCACCTTTAACCACCGTTGCCAATGCCAATTTTCCAAATTCCCCAAAAATCTAGAACAAATTTCCCAAATTGAGGAAGTACAAAGTCCCAATTCCCCACATAATTATAATCTCATGGTTTCATAAAAAACAATAACTACTTAACACTACTTTCCACATCATCATATCCATCAAGGCCTTCTTCTTCTTCTTCGATGGCGCTACAGCTCAAATCGATCCTTGGCCTCCGTTAACTTTCGCCTCCATCCAATCCTGTCCTCTGCTGCCACTTTCCAGCTCCTCTCCTGGAGAAGCTGAGTCGCATCCTTTCTGACCTCATCTTCCCACCGCTGCCTTGGTCTTCCTACCCTTCTTCTCCCACCCGGGTGTCCAATCATGATTCGTTTCGACAACCGTGAGGTTGGCATTCGTTGTACATGTCCAGCACATCTCAGCCTAAGTAATTTCATGTGCGTTGAGATACTTGGGGTCTGGTATATGTTGTACAACTCATCGTTGCGTCTAATGCGCCATTCATCGCCATCCTTCACGGGTCCGCATATTCTACGCAACACCTTTCTTTCAAAGGTGTCCAGCGTTTCAGACATCTTCGCAGTTATGGTCAATGTCTCGCATCCATATGCCAACACTGTTCTGACTATGGTCTTGTAGAGTGTGACTTTTGTTTTACGATGGACACTGCGAGATTTAAAAACAGGGAGCAATGAAAAATATGTTTTATTGGCTGCCGTAATTCTTTTTCTTATTTCAGCTGGATCTTCATTATTTTCGGTAAGACTGGAGCCCAGGTAAGTGAATTGATCCACTACTTCAAACGAGTAGTTATCCTTATATTGCACACTGCCTCTCGGTCGATGCGCCGGGTTTCTGCTTTGTGTCATTACTTTTGTCTTTTCTTTGTTTATACACAATCCTTCTTCACATGCTGCTGTCTCTAAGGGATCGAAGACTTCTTCAATGGCTGTCATTGCCATGTAGAGTAAAATCCAGCATAGCGTGAACTCGCCATTCGTCATTAATTTTTGTATTCGCACATAGTTTACAAATCATTTCAACACGGGCATCAGTGATTCAAATTTGATTTGTTAAGCTTTTGAAGGATTCGCAATAGATATAATAGAAATAAAAAGGATCTTTAAAATCAAATTTCTTAACAATGTCCGACGTTAATTCATAATAAAAATCTTGGCACATTTAAAATAAATCTGTAATACCTGAACAGTGTACATTTTCATGTATCTTCAAATTAATAGACGTTTTAATCACAAACCATCGATGTATCAGCTTTCAATAAATGGTAAAATGCTAGAATCCCCATATTTTCCCCACAAAATCCCCAAGATTCGTTACAATTTGGCAATTTCCCCACAAATTGGCAACGGTACCCCTAACATTATAAGTACAAGACAAAATAATGAAAAACCATTTTGAAAAATTATTTAGAGTGATTTGTCTTTTTTTGTCTAACAAAAATTAATAATAATAATCAAATTTATATAGCGCCGTTTTACGGTAAAAGACCATTCTCATAATAATACTCCCTAAAAAAAGTCTTATCGTTCTCATAATAATACTCCCTAACCAAGTCCTAAAAAAAAAAATAATACTCCCTTGTACCCTGCGCAAGTGGCGAGTTTATTGCCATATGCAATTTCTTCCATCTAACCACTGTTTCCAGCCCAGAGAAATTAATTTATTATTTGATTCATCTATACCAAGCAATTATTGTTTTTTTCAGCACATTTTTTGTCGACTGTTTCCAGTCATCAGGTAGAAAATTAAACATTTTAGGGCCAAGAAATCTAAAATTACGCTGTGCGAAAGTAGTGTTTGTTTTTTTCTTTATAATAGGTAGTTGACTTTTGAGAATTACGGGTGGAATAAGTAGATATTACTGTTGTTTTAGTGGATATTATTATTAAAACATCAAAATAGAAAATAATTTCTCCTTGCAAAACATAATGAGATCCACATTTCCTCATACAATATAAGTAAATTAAAGACTTTGAGAGCAGACCAGAGTAGAGATTTACAGAGAAATCTGCACATTAGTGCAAATTTCGTAATCATTTCAATAAAGCAAATCGCTCTTTCATTACGGTATAAATAAACAACTCCAATATACAATAATCGTATACCTACCAAGAGTATTTCATATACCTACCTAGTTAACGTACGTTATTTACTTCCGTCATCTTCATACGAATTGAGAACGATGGTATTAAATCGAAAAATAATCCGTTATTGCAAATCTAAAACAGTTAGTTTGAATTTCACACAGTGACAGATGTGCGATTGTGAATCATCTTAGTAGAGGATCCAAGACACATGCGTGTATATCCACACGCCAGTCTAAGCACTATTCTAAGCCGGCACTTCACAGCATTCGAAACATTATAATCAAAATATAATTATTAGGCTCTGAGATAAAAAAAAGTGCCGATATAAAAAAATTTCCGTAATACCAAATGAAGTTAGTATGTATGTACCTACTTATCCAACTGTCTATTTGTTCTAGAGAATTTATTTCTCTTTACATATCGTCAAAGTTTCAAGCCAAGATACGCGAGATTTGTGTGGCCAGCTCTATAATTTTTCGTGTTTTTTTCAACTTTGTTTAAAACACCAACTTAGAGGTTTCGCAGCTTATATTTTATTACTTCTCGGGTAACTAATAGGTACTATGTCAAATATTAATTTAACACACTTAAAACTGAGTCTCCACCGGGAATCGAACCCGGTGTACATATTATTGTGTTGTTATATCCGAGGCTTCGAAGCATATATGTTCGATACACGGATTTACTCAGAATTCGGAGTAGAAAATTTCGTGTGTCTGTGTGTGTGTGTGTGTGTGTGTGTGTGTGTGTGTGTGTGTGTGTGTGTGTGTGTGTGTGTGTGTGTGTGTGTGTGTGTGTGTGTGTGTGTGTGTGTGTGTGTCCGTCCACCCTTTATAACTTTTAATTCGCTTGATTCACAGAGCCTAAAATTTTTGTTCCAGTCAGGCGATATCAACAAATTCATTTTCTCAAAATGTTCCAGGAGTTTTAAATTTTTTTTTATAATGAAAAATATTATTTTTATGAGAATTTTTTTTAATATCGATAAACGCCGAAGCGCCCCAACTAGATGATTTCATTTTCTATATAAGATACATATGTACATACATTGTAGGTACATCTCAAACTTTTTCTCAAACAATAGTTATCTTAACAATGCAAAAACTTGAACGTTCCTTTACAGAGCTTTACGTTTAATCTTAAACAAAAACAGTTAAAATTTATATATTTTTTTCACTATTTAATTAAATCAAGGAAATGACTGATAGTTATAATATCTACCTCCATATCTGGCCCACATAATATTGTTAAGTCGTTAATATGACCTTTGAGCGCGGGAAAACACCGCCATCTTTAATTTCACTTATACAAGATGGCGTTTTGGCGGGAAAGTGCCTCAATGATCACTTTTAATGGCCTTTGATGGTCAGCTGCATTTAGCGGTCAGATTTTAGTGCGTTTTATGTATAACTGTGCATTATATACGATAGTAAAACAATTGTTATTGATCTTGGCAGAAAACGTATATCAATTTTCACATGGCACACTGTTTTATTGACCTCGAAATAATTGTGAATTATAATCTGTTAGCTTTTTAATTAGATTTGTATGTAAGTAACGAGCTCTTTTACATTAAGGGAGCGACTGCTGCCAACGTACCTATTAATAATTTTGTATTAAGTTTGAAAAAAATAACTTAGTTGAAATATTAATAAATAAAAATACACCTTAACTTTAAATTACCTTATCTTTTTAATTATGTTTTAGAAAAATAGTAAGTATACCCCGATATTTGACATTTATATTATATTTTAAAAAACCATAAGGTATTGAGCAATATATATTTTTTTAAATTAAAGAACAAAATATCGGGGAAAATATGTTGTGACGTTGCATTAATGCATCACGTTAAGTAAATAAACCAAAAAGACTTTTATTTCGTAATGGCGCTGAAAGGAAAATAAATGTTTTTTAGGTTTCTTTACTAAACCTGAAGCATTAATGCAACGTCATGACGTATTTTTCCAGATATTTTTGTCTTTTTTAATTAAAAAAAATAAAATATTGCTCTACGCCTTATAGTTTATTAAAAATATAAGATAAACGTTGAAAATCGTGGTATGCTATTATTTTTCGACAAGAATTTATACATAACATTAACAAAAAGTTAATATATATTTTTCTTTATTAATACCCAAACTACATATCTAAATGATTTTTTTCAAAACGTTTTAATTAGATTTAATGATGGTACATCAAATTAAAAACTAGGTACGTTGAACGTTGGCAGCAATCGCCCCCATGCCCCCATAAGAAAGAAAACATTGAAATATCTAATAAGTTTGTAAATATGACTTGAATCAATAACTTTTTCTTCAATAAAATAGAATCAATTTTCAATGCTTATTTTACCATTTTAGCTTTGAATAAAAATACCTCAAATCGCTTTCAGTCTCTCGCAAATTAATTATAATATTTACACACGATACGCAGATAACGATTTCTTTTCTATTTCATCTCATATGTCTGCTCTATTTGGTGCACGAACATATTTTTCTAAGAACTAATGATTATCTATTAAGCTGAAGTTCTACTCTTCTCAATTATCCTCTAAGTATGTCCTTTTGTTTTTGTTAAAAATAAAATCTTCCAAAGAAAATTATTAACGGTCAGTACGACAGTAACAGTGACAGTGGTGAGTGTATGTGTTTCTGCTCCGTATGCTAGTACTGGCAGTACACATTGGTCATACAATTTACGTTTAAGGCTTTGCGGAATGTTGATGTCGAAGAACTTCTTTGAGTTACCATACGCTGCCCACCCAAGACCAATTTTAAACTTATAAAATTACAGCTTATTTCTACGTTTTAATAATTCACTCTTAGTATTCGTACTATTGGAATTCCTTTTCTAACGGGAAATAATGCGAACTATTTTTGCATTAATTATGTTGTTTTATGAGTTTTAGTAAATTGTTCGTTTCCTAGAGAAAAGAAAATCATTTGTATGTGCGCATCCATTTCAAATGTTAAATAAACAAAATGTACAATAACAATGTTAGAATAACAAGCTCTAGTGTAAGTAGATAAATTTGCGAATAAGTAAGACAATAACTATCGAGGTATACATGATTTTTGATGCACGCTTAGAATCTGATGCACTCAAAACAAATCCTTAAATTTTCAAACATCTTGAATTGGCAATTATTCAAACAAACGCAGAACTACAAGAAAAAATTTGATAAATTTTCAACATCTCAATACAGATGAAGTTGGAATATTATAGAAAAAGCAGGTACTTAAGGCAACTACAGGGCTTACGACCTGTCATCGGCTGATCTGCGTATGTATCTTTTAAAAAATATTATCCAAGAAAACTGTTTTGTTGGGCATTTATCGCCTAAAAATTTTTCATTGTCGAATTGTCCATAAATGATCATAAATGTTTACAAAAAACAATCTGATAATGATGAATATGAACACATATAATAATTCCACAATTTATTTATTTTACCCCGAACTCAACCAGTTGATTATGTGGCCTTATAAGCCGAAACGGTCGTCGGGAGTAAAATAAATAAATTGTGGAATTATATATGTGTTCATATTCATCATTATCATAATGGAATTCTACAAATTAGAAGCCGTCACAATCTCTTATCCATGTAGCTTTGCGTTCGCAAACATGTCATAAGTTATTCAATAAATAAAATTATTCCCTTCCAATGCCTCGATTTCTACTCATCATTCATCGTCTTTTTACTTTGTATATGAAAATCGATTTATTACAGCTATAATATTCAATATCTGAATGTCAATTGTCATTGAAACCTTTTAATCTTCATCGTCGTCAAGGAGTTACGTATGATTGTCACGTTTAGACATAAATATCGCCAATAAATGCTGACTCTTTGTGAGAAGACCATGAACGGCTTCAAACATTATGTTGCTAAACTAGAAAGTGCTTGTTGGATTGTTTCAAATACATTATGCTGATGCAATTTTGCACATAGAAGTTTAGCTATGTGACAGAACATGAAACAGTCTAATTTATTATTATTATCAATGATAGATCCGTGATGTCCAATGCTCGAATCCGCAATGGAATACGAATAAAATATCGACTACGCCTTATTGAATTTATTGAATAACTCTTATAATGGAAAGGTTTATATTTGTTTTTATTGTACATTAAATGTTTACTTACAGTGTGATTTATTTGTCTTGTTAATATGGTCTAATATAATTTAATCAATCAATGGTTTTGGTAATAGTGACATTCACTATATTTTTTTCCCACAAATGCAAAAGACATTGAAATATGAGGTTTAATATTTTATGTTTTTTCAATATCTTATTATTTTCAGATGGGCGGTAAAGCGGTGATTCTGCTTTGCGGAATCTTCCTGCTAGCAGTTTCCTGCAGTTCTAAATCTCTCGGAGACAACAGTTCCAACTCTACGTCATCACGTCCTGTTATAATAAGACGAACAGCATTACAACCGAGAACTACACGAACTGAAATCAAAGTGTCTAGAAGTCTCAACCCAGATGATATGCAAACCCTTAACGTTCGCACAAAATCTGGTCAAGTTACACAATTAATTGTTAAAAAGAGAGGAGGGAAAAGCAACGACGCCTCATCAACTGCTGCTCCAACGTCAACAACGACTGAAGCATCCACTGAATCATCAACTGTAAAAGAACCCTCCAGCACAACTGAACTGATAGCAAATGCAACAGAAAAAGAAGAATCAAAACCATTCGTTGCTTCCCAACCGTTATTTTTAACCAAGTCTAAACCAACCAAACAAAAATTTGCGGAAGGACGAAAAATACGTGATGATGAAATTTTAGATGAAATCACTCAAAAGATATCAAATTACAATAAATACTACATCAGTCAAAAAACTGAAGACGACAGCGCAACTGTGCAAGCTGAGTATGGAAATTGGTCGCCAGTTACAAAGACAACTGAAGAACCTCCAGAATCAGTAGATAACGATGAAAGCAAAGATGTTTCGAACTATGATGGAAGTTCCCTGAATAATTTCAATTCTCCGGTTTACATAACGTCCGCAAGCTATTCTGAGGGAAGATCAAGACCCAAAACTGTCGATCCGGATGAATCGAGTATTGTTACGAAAAATGATCGAAACCCTGTTCACATTGAAGTTGTGAGTACCAAAGTAAACGAAGAAAACTTCAAATCAGCATCGGTACCTAAACCTGTTTACATTCGATCTGATGCAATGTTTATCAAAGGAAAACCAGAAAACATAGACTTTAAAAGAGGAAAATCCATAATGAAAATAGGTTCTGACGGTATTCCTGAAATTCATGGAGTTCGAATGCCAGATGATGAATCTGATGAAAAGATATGGAGAAATGCTCGAGTTATTAATGGCGAATTGTATCCATACCCAGTAGGATATAAACCAAAAGCAGCTTTCCCAGAATCCCAATCAGATAGTCAATCCGATTATAGTGAAAAAAGTTTTGGACCATTTACAAAAGATGATAATTTCCCAGACAACGAAGATAAAGGATTTGGTCCATTCACAACATACGACAATTTAAGAAATGAAGAAGAAAGTGATAGTATTGGTCCATTTTCTACTAGCGATAACCCAACATACAGCAAAAAGAATCTTATCACGCCAGATTACTTGCACAAAGGTTACGGTCCATTTACTAAAACAGATAATTCAAGGGTTGCGAATTCGAAATTAATAGAATATATTAAGCAGATTAATGATCATGAAGCTAAAAGAGATTATTTTGGTAAAAGAAACTCTCGATCAGAGAAAGATGGTGAAGTCAAATTTCCCGATCAATTACAACGTAGAATGCTTCACAATCCTGGAAACCAAGTATACCCTCCATCTCAAATGTACACACCCAAAGCCGAAGCTTTAGTTGCTCCTGTAACATTTAGTGAAGGAGTGAGAAATCCAGTTTTACAATATGCTCATCCAGAACTAGGAGTGCAACCAGCTAAAACAGGAAACCAATATATCCAGCAGAGAAACAGTGCAAGAGCAAATACCCAAAAAAGTAATAAAGTCATTTATTATTCAGATGATCTTCACAGCGAAAGGTCTACTTATGAGCCAGCTATGTCTACAACTGCCGCAAACTATGAATTAACTGATGATCATATAACCAGAGAAAAATTCAGACAAAATAAATATTATGATAATTTAGATTACAGTTTTAATAGATATAATTACTATAGACCTGAACTGAGTAAACATAATAATAATTATGGATATATTCGCAGAGTCCCAGAACAAACTCTGTGGAAGAGAATAACTGACTCCATGAAGGATACTTTCCAAAGCGGAATTGAAACTGTACAGCAATTTACTAAACCCATTTTAGAACCAATCGCTAAAGTAACAAAACCCGTCCTCGAACCATTAATGGAAGCAAGTCAAAAAATATCCCACAACTTAGGTTTCTCTGATGCTCCAAAGTCATACTACGGTCACGGTTATTCAGCTCAAGACAAAGTCGGTACAGTAGCAGGAGCTGGTTCAGTTCTTCTTCCAGCTATCGGTCTGATGGCAGGTGGTGCTGCTTTAGGTCTTGGGGCTGTAGCAGTAGGCAGATTTCTTGACGTAGACTTAATGAGAAGCGCTGGATGGAGTGAAGAAATGATAAAGAAACAGTTGCAAATGGAACATAAACGATCTTTGGAAGCAGCTCATCTAAATTGGATTCGGGCTGTAGAGCAACATGATCCCGATAAAGAGTACTTAATGAATCAAAAAGATTTCACAGATAATGTTCAAATGCCAAGTAAAAATGTAGTTTACGTAATTGAAGCACCTAATGGAAATGAAAATTTACAAGTACAGTCGAGAAGAATGAAACGTAGTGCTAATAATATAGATTCAGATCAGAAAAGAATAAAAAGGAAAGAAAGTTTTTTTAACGATCAGGATGAAGAATTCGATCAAAAAATCGACCAAAATGGTCAATTTGCTGACATAGAAATATATAATGCCCCAGAAAGTGTACCGTACGATGTTTTGTCGAATGTGCGCCAAATTATAGACTATTCAAACGCATACGAAGACAGTATTAAAAATGAAAAAATAACAAACCAACATTCCGTTTATAAAAGATCGTTAAGAGGGAGGGAAGACGATTTCTCAGAAGAAGACGACGTAATGGAAAAGTTAGTACAAAGTGTTGAATCGGATAGGACTGGTCAGGGGCTTGCTTCAGATGTTTTAGCTCACATACATAAAACGGACTGGACAAATACGCCATGTGCCAAGAAGACGTTCTGCGAAGTGATGTCGGCTCAGCCACCAGATGAACTCTTTCAGATGGAGAAAAAAATGGACTCTTTCTTGAGGGTGTAAGTACTTTTATAAATTATGAAAGATACTCAATTAAGGATATGACAATTTCACGCTTTAGTTTTATACAGTTAGCACCAGAACCGACCTTACAATTGTATTTTGTTATATTCATACCCAGAAGGCTAAAGTTTTTTGAAATCATGCAAATTTTGTTCTTCTATTACTACAAGTAAACAAAATAATTTTGTCCCTAATCGCTATACTTTTGTATCAACTAACAAAAAAACTAATAAACAAAGTCGTTTATTCTGGCTATAACTATGATGCTACGAGATATTCCATACTAGGTTTACCTAATTTGTTCTTGCTTATTTAATCAGTGATTGCCGTCAAATCTGAACCATATATCGCATCATCTATCACTGTTGCAATTGTTACACACGATTGGGATCTAGATTTTATATAATTGAGTAGTTTTAAAAAGTAATAACATACTTATTTAATCGTTAAATACAACACACGATCTTAATAACAAACAATAATTACAGCCCGTGAATTGGGTGAGCATTTGATATTAGTAGGCATTGTTAAGCATTATAACATCTCGTGGGAGCATAGACACATGAATGGCGTGTCGCATCGTACAAAAACATACATAGTATTTAACTTGTGTGGGTATTCAATTGATTATGCAGCCCAACTTGTTCATTTGTTCCTACACAAGATTACCTTACAGCCATTAACTTTGTTTATATGACTATTATAAAAGGTTTATAACAAAATTAGGATTTTGAGTTCTGTGGTATTAATAGAAGGCGACTCGATGGTTCATTGTTTCTATAAGATCTACCAATCCATTGTCCAGCATAATTAATACTAGACTAGGGGCTCCGCCCCTGGCCGCTTCGCGGCCCAACCCCGGTTTGGCGCTACGCGCCATTTTTTTAGGCGCTTCGCGCCTTTATTTATGCGCTACGCGCATTTCATTGGGCGCTGCGCGCCATTTGTTTTATACCAAGCATCGTTTTTTTAACGCTTCTCACCAACCTATGACCGCTGCACATCGAACCAATTCAGGTATTCATCGAACTTACAAAGTATTGAATGTTATCAATAGTGATTTGTAATTAAGATATTCATTAATTTATTATATTATTAGTTCAATGTTTAATAATGTTACCATAACAGAAATTAAACAATAAGTTATTAGTGTGAGTATATTTATCAATATAAATGAATCATATTTCTAAAAAAACATTTAAATTGTACTTAAGCACATAATATTATTATGTATAATGTTTCAATGTATATAGGCATGCTATAAGCATTCAACTCTCAAATGTTGTTGATGTTCCGTTATTTTTTTTTTAAATGGGCAACTACAATAATATTGTTTTAAACAAATATAATAAGAATAGCAACATAAGTAATTGTTACTTAATCAGCCCACCTTTGATTTCATGTTGCATGTACTCACTGCTGATAACAAAACAAATTATTATTCCTGTATAGCGTGGCTCCTGGACATACATAATATGTCCACGGAACTGAGTTTTTCCAAATTATTATATGTGGTAAGGCATTGGTACAATGGGGAATTCTGAGCGGCATTAGTGTTTTTTTTTAGTCCAAAAAGAACGTTAAGGTGTGTCTTGTTTGTCTATTTGGTATGTTGAAGTTAATCATTTTCATAAGGTCTGTACAGTCAATTTTGAAGTTTTTTATGCCATAAAGGTACATTAAGTCTGAGGTCCTTCGTCTTGTCTGTAAAGTCTGCAATTCATGTTTGTAGTTATTACCAAATTTGTACTTCATGTTTTTCAAAAATATTTATTGTATTCATTCTATACTGTTAATATAAGTATTATATTGTGGATTCCAAATGACTGACCCTTGTTCCAATTGACTTCTAACAATTGTGTTATACAGTAAGCTAAATGTTTTCATTTGTGTGAATGGTTTACATACTCTCATCAGGAATCCCAACATTTTATAAGCTTTCAGTATAATGGTGTTTGTCAAATAAAAGTTTACTGTCCAGTTGTATGCCTAAGTCTCTACAGTCTGATTTCTTATCAATCATCTCCCTATTGATTTTGTATGTGTATTGTATTGTACTCTTTTTCCTAGAGAATGTAATGGAGTGACATTTTTCTACATTTAGTAACAGCTTATTAGAGTCAAAATAAGAAGTTAGTCTATCCAGGTAAAGTTGTAAGTCCTTAGTCAGTAATGTCTAACAGTTTTACAGATTTTCATATCATTCAGTTTTATAGATTATTATCTTATGTACTTTAAACAAACTTGGATGGTTTTGAATATGTACTGGTTGTATTAATTTGAATAATGTCATAGGCAAAAATGTAAATACTTATTTGTCAAAATATTATAAAAACAATATTGAACACACATACATACCATCACGCCATGTCCCTCACGGGGTAGGCAGAGAGAACCGAAGGCCACATTTTTCTATCTTGACACACATTCATCGCCTCATCAACATTCATACATCGTCTTATACATGTTCGTCTGTTGTTCAAGCTTCTTACATTTCCATATTTCAAAATAACGTTTACATGGTCGTGCCATCCTTTTCTTGGGCGCCCGCGACCTCTTATTCCGTTCCTGTCAGCTTTGTATATTTTCTTCGTCAGGCGTTCTTCGTTCATTCTTCCCAAGTGGCAAAACCATCTCAATGTGTTAACTTTCATTCTGTTAATTACATCTTCCTTCATCTTACATTCTTTCCTTGTATCTTCATTCCGAACTCTGTCATACATCGTTCTGTTACAAATTCTTCTAAGCGATCTCAATTCAACTGCATTTATTCTGCTTTCATGCGACTTCTGCCATGTCCAGGTCTTACTTGCATACGTCAAGGTTGGCACTACGATTGCATTATGAATGGCAACTTTAGCGTCTCTTGATATGTTGCGATCATTCATAACTGGTCTAAGCGCTCCATTCACTCTGTTTTCTGCCATAACTCTTCTTATCAGGCCGTCCATTCCGTTGGAACATACTACCCTGATAGACATACTCGTCGACTTGTTCAAGCCATTCATTCTCTACTTTTATTTGAAACACTGTTCTGCTTTCACTCTTTTCTCTATTGAACATATGAGTAAATATAAGTTAACCCTGGAACACCCAACATAATCTAGAACACTTGTATTACATACATAATATATACTACGAACAAATATCCATACAAACGTTCACCGTCATATAGACCTGCCCTATAATCTGCACCATATAAATCAACGCTTAAAGATGCCCTTATACATGCTAGAATATTTTGTAAGTTTATTGAATTTATTATATAAAGGAAAAATTGTAAAAAAATCAACCTTTTACCTAAGCACATAATGTGTAATTTTTCAATATAAATGTTTTCATAATGTCATTATCAGTCAATACAAAGCTACCATGATTTGATCTACATTGCTATTAGATGATTAATCCAATAGACGCCCTACGATTGATTTTAAATGTAATTTAGGGTATATAATATATGGAAAACAATGTATAATGTGCACCATATAAATCAACTAAACAATAAGTTATTGGTGTATATTTATTGATATAAATTAATCATCTTGCTAAAAAAACATTTCAATATATATAGACATGCTTCTCAAGATTTTTTCACAATGAAATACATATTCGGTACATGTAAATAAATAAATTTGAAGTATTTCATAAGTGAACATGTACATACTTATTTGTCAAAATGTTCAAAGCATACATATGAGAGAGAACTAAATGTTTATAAATCAATTTAAAATCTCTTTAAATACAATATTTTCTGAATACTTATTCATATTTTTTACAACCATTCTTGTTCCATTACAAAGACCATCTCCTCGTAGAATTTTATTTAAAAAAAATGACTGACTCATGCATAATAATTGTGTTATATAGTAAGCTGAATGTCAGGATCAAGTTGTAAGTCCTAACAGTCAGTAATGTCTATAACAGTTTTATAGATTTTCATATCGTTCAGTTTTATAGATTATCTTATGTACTTTAAACAAAGTGATTCACAAACTATGTATGCATTTGTTGGAACAGCTCGCTAGCACAATGTATTATATTGTAGACCTCCCCAGATGCAGCTAGAATAAAATTGCATAGTTGTTACCGATTGACGATGGTTTGTTTAAAATATCTCTCATACCGCCAAAAATTGCAACTCGAGCTTCATCTATTTTGTTGACACCTTACATTTAAAGGGTGTCTCATACGTACCCCATAGAACACACTAACTAACGTACCCTTACAACTTCATCTGCATCATAAACATACAGACTATAATTTTTCAAACAGTATGGTCCGGTACCAGGCACGTCTGCAATCTGAACACCGAAGGATGCAAAAGCATTAGCACTATTCTTCCGGATATATTGACAGTACTAACAACTACTCTTCGCCTAGCATTTCGCAATGTTCGCCTACGATCTCGCTGTTCTGTCATATCTCACTCATCCATCTCTTGATTTGTCGTGTTTTGGTAGCAGGCATCCACGGAGCATCCACTAAATACCTGCAACAAACAAAATAACACCAAATAATTAGATATGACGATGCGTCACGTCAAACGTCAAATGTCTATTCTATTCTATTTCTGTTTGGGGGCTTTTCACCGTAATCCAGTGTTCTCGCCCTTGTCTGTATATGATCAGAATCATTCAGAATCCGATGCTGATCCGAGAGTTAAGTGGGAGTTTGGACTCTAGCTCTTACACTGCTTAGAGACCAGTACTGCAAGGATAGAAAAAAATTAACAAAATTTTGATGTTTTGCTGAGCATTTGTAACCATCATGACATTTGGGCAGTCTTTGGTTCTTATGAAACATAACAATATAACGTAACAATGCAAGGTTATACCTTGTCAGCTTGGGAACACTTAGATTGTATTTTTAACAGAAAATAAATTATATAACATTATATAAGAAGAAAACATTATTTACATGTCATGAAATAACAAAATATTTAATATTTAAAATATTTAAGTAACAATAAGTGAAAGGATGAATATAGCTAAGTGAGTAGATCAGTGCTTATAATGTAGTTTAACAATATAATTAAATTAAAAAGAAGAAATATAAGAAAAGTTACATAAAACATAATTGAAAGTCATATGCCTGCACAAATATAAACGTGCACACATACATACATACATACATATACACATACACATACATGCACATTACAAAGGTATGTGCAGTATTTAAAAGTAACCAAAATTAAGGAATTATAATATATAATAAATTTGATCAAAAGAAAAAATGTATACAACTTAACAAGGACATTACAACCAGAGAAAAGATAAAATAAAAAGAAAAAATAAATAAATGAACATGTGCCGATATAATAAATTGAGTACACATGCTAAATCAGGATATTGTTCTCACTAATGAATGACGCTAGACTTCTATAGATTGGAGGGGTAGCTATGGATAGAAGAAAAGACATATTTATGGGGAGAGGAATTTTGAGTTTGATAGCTTTGGAATAAATGGGAGCCTTATTGAATAAGGAGCAGCCAAGGAAAATGTGATTGACATCACCATCCTCCAGACCACAATCACAAAGGGAGGAATCTTTTACTCGGATTTTGTTGAGAAATACAGGAGTACAAGAGTGACCAAGTCTGATACGACTGATGATTGACACTTGTTTTTTTTTCATTGGTATATGTGTGAACCAAGGCTTGGTGGGAAGATTCTGCTGGATGGACGCATAAAAAGAGCGAGATCTGAAACTGATTTGCTTCCAAAGATGTTCCCAGCGATCATTCATTCTCTGTTTGAGGACTGGAATCATGTCCTCCAGAAAGATGTAGAAGTGTTTAGGGTCCCCATCTTCAGAAGCTTCTTTTGCAAGTTCATCAGCTCTATCGTTCCCTGGGATTCCACTGTGACCAGGGATCCACGCAATGGTGACACATTGGCCCAAGATTCCCAAATCCAGAATCTTGTGTTTGATCTGGAGAACAGTGAGTTGGTTGAGAAGGTTTTTGGGATTGGAGGATATGGCCTTGACTGCGCTAAGAGAGTCTGTTAGAATAATAGAGTTTGAAATGTTGTTTGAAGATATAAAATTAACAGCCTCTAATATAGCCAAACATTCTGCTTTAAAGATAGACGTTTCCGCTGGGAGTTTGTACTTTCCAGACTGGTTTAAAGAGGGACAGAAGAACGCTGCTCCTACAAGAGCTGGGATTCCCGCCCTCCTGGAACCATCTGTATATATGGGAACATGATTTACACATTTGGTGTTAATGATTTCTTGAAATAGAAGCGGAGTCTGATAGTCATGTTTATGAAGCTTTAAGTCAGAGATGTTTGGGAAAAAAGTGTTAGATTCATGGGGGCAAGAGAAGATTGGGAAGTTGTTGTCACTGAAGAAGGGAGTTTGGAAGGAATTGAGAAATTTGAAGCTATCAATGAGCAGGGGTAAAGATTTTTTATGTCTCCAGTATGGTTTAGAGATGGAGTATTCTGAAAGAAGCTTTAGTTTAGGAATAATTGGATGATTGGAGATTCGGGAAGCCTTAATGAAATATCTATCTGCTAGATACTGTCGACGGAGTGAAAGGGGAGCTTCCCCACATTCCACCTGTAAAGCAGAAATAGGAGATGATTTCATGGCTCCTATGATGATGCGAAGGGCACGGGATTGAATTTTATCTAATTGGGAGGAGACATATTTCGGAAAAGGATCCATTAGAAATGTAGCGTAATCCAAGTGAGAACGGACAAGGGCATTGTACAGGAGTTTGAGAGTTTTGGGGTGAGCGCCCCACCAGACCCTCGAGACTGACCTCAGAACATTAATCGCTCTCTCACATTTGTCGACAACGAACTCAGTGTGAGGAAGGAAAGTAAGTTTTTGGTCAATGACCAAACCTAGAAATTTTGTGTGAGGGACTATGGGGATACGAATGCCATCAAATGATACATTGATGTCTGGTACTGATCTTTTGTGGGAGAAAATCATGACCTGGCTTTTATGCGGGGAAAGTTGAAGACCGTGAGAGTCAAGCCACTCACTGAAATTTTGCAGGGCCAGGTTCAAGATCCCTTCAACCTTTTCAATCGATCTGTCTGACACATATATCATGATGTCATCCGCATATTGTAGAATTCTAGCATATTTGGTGATTAATTTTTCAAGGGTGCAGGTGTAGATATTAAAGAGAAGTGGGGCTAAAACAGAACCTTGAGGAAGGCCCTTCCATGTTTTGCGGGTTTTCTTACTTTTACTGTCAGCATTTAATACAATGTTTCTTCCACTTAACAGGTTTTGTACAAAAAGAGCTGTTTTATGTGGGACTCCTTTATCTAGGAGGGTCTTAATAAGTATGTCAATGTGAACATTGTCATATGCCGCTTTCATGTCAAGAAAGACTGCCCCTAGGACTTCTTTTCTTGATTTTGTAAGATGTACATCCGTAATAAAGATACTAAGGTTATCTGCAGTACTTTTCCCTTTTCTATATCCAAACTGCAATCTTGGGAGAAGGTTATTGGTTTCAAAATAATGCTCCATTCGATCCTTTATTAAGTGTTCAATAATTTTGCTCATTGTAGTGGATAGTGCAATCGGTCGATAGGAGTCACCATTATTGGGATTTTTTCCGGGTTTGAGAATAGGGATGATAATTTGAGTTTTCCAGTCTTCAGGGATGTTACCAGTGTTGTAAATGTTGTTAATAATATAGAGGAAGTATTTCTGGGAAGATTCTTGAGCATGAGAAATAAAACTGTAAGGGATGCCATCCACTCCTGGCGCTGAGTCTTTTACTCTATTCAATACAGCTTGTAGTTCATGAAGAGTGAAAGGGGAGTCTAGAGTGCAGTTAAATTCCTCTAGCAGGTAGGGATTTGAAGAGAGATTCTGAATGGGGACTGTAGGAGGGGCTAACGTGTTTAAAAATTCATTCTCCCAAGTATCGGAGGTAGGTTTAAGTGCAGGGGTACTCGCAGCCGATCTAAACTGTCTAATCTTCTTCCATACGGATGTAATATTGGTTTCTGGAGAGAGGGAGGAACAGTATTCTATCCATCCCTTTTTCTTTTTGTCTTTAAGAATCCTCTTGGTCTTTGCTTGAGTGTTAAGAAAAAAGTCAAAGTTTTCATATGACATTTGTTTCTTGTACCGAGACCTTGCTGCTTTGCGGTCCTGCACAGCTTTAGTGCATTCAGCATCCCACCACGGGGGAGGGGATCGATTGGACCTACGCAGGGATTTTAGAGGAATGGATTTCTCTGCTGCTGCGTATATGGATTGTTTTAGGAGGTCATAGCACTCGGGGATGTTAGATGGGGAGGGGGTGGGGAGTTGAAAGATGTGAGAATCCAGAATTTCTGTGTAAACCGTCCACCTAGCTCTGTTAACATTATACTTATGAGGGGAAGAGTGGGAGCACTCTTCTATTTCCCTCCCAAAGCAAATGTAGATAGGGAAGTGGTCACTACCCTGCGGATCCTGATCCAGGGACCAGGACGCAAGGGATGCAAAGTTGGGCGAGCAGATAGACAGATCTACCGAACTTGGATTCTGAAAGGGAGGGACACTGCGTGTGGGAGACCCATCATTTAGTAAGCAGAGACTGAGCTCATCCAATGTATTAAGTAGGGTTCTGCCAGAACTATTGGGGGAGACTGACCCCCAGGAAGGATGGTGACAGTTGAAGTCACCCAATAAGAAGAGTGAGTCAGCAAATGGCTGGATAGTAGACCTCAGCTTAAAAATGATAGACGGGGTAGGATGGGGAATGTAGACTGAAAAAAAGGAAATGTCATTGATTTTGGCTCCGACCAGGTTTATTTGATCAGAGTTTAAATCAATGGGGATGGAGGAGAAGGGGATGGATTGTTTGATGAAGAGGGCCGAGCCACCCTTTCCATCATTTCTGTCATCTCGGACACAGGCAAATCCCGGGAGCCTAAAAGAGGATCCCGGGAGGAGCCATGTCTCCGAGATGGCAATAATAGTGGGGTTGAATTGATGGATGAGAAAGAGGATATCAGTTTTGTTGGAATTGAGGCTCCGGCAATTCCACTGAAGAATCCTCGTAATGGCTTGTGGAGCCATCAGGACATAAGAGAGATGACATAAGGGTTAATGAATGTGCTACGTTGGACGGTATGTTACTTTGGCTTTTTAAGATAGAAATAATGAAACTCATAACTGTTTTGATGAGAGAAGAGGTATCTAGAGGAGGTTGCGTGTTTAGGTTGGGGGGAAGCCCGCAACCGTTGACTGGGGAGGGGAGTTGGCCATTAGGGAACCAGGCTAGGTCTCTTTGGGCCGATTTGTCATATGCTGGAGGGGTAGGTATCTTCTTCTTTATCTGCTTGGTGACAGTCTGATGTTGAGCAACCCTTGACGGAGAAGCTTGAGAACAAGCCCGAGAGAGGGATGGCTGAATATTAGAAGTAGAGGGAGGATTCGTCGAGGAAGCAACAGCAGAGAAGGATGACTTCACAGAGGGGACGAGCTTCGATGCCTCCTGGAACGAGATGTTATTCTCAGCCATGAGGTGCTTGATAGACTTCTGTCTGGCAAGTTCAGGGCAGCTTTGGCTAACAGCCGTGTGCTTCCCAGAGCAATGCAGGCAGGAGAAATCAGGTTCTTTAATCTGGCATTCATCAGCTAGATGGTTGCTGCCACATTTGAAACACCGTGGGGAAGATTTGCATTGCAATTTGGTGTGTCCAAATCTACAGCACTTCCAGCATTGGATGGTTGGAAATTCGTACCTCTCTACTGACAAAGAGGTGTAGGAAATATAGACTTTGTCAGGAAGTCTTTGCCCGTCAACAGTAATGACTACCGTGCGAGAAGGCTTCCAGACAACAGAGCCTGAGGAGGTATCCTTGTAATTGAGTCTCCTACATTTCAGGATTTTCCCAAAACGATATGGAGTCTCAATCTCTTGACAGAGGATCTCATTCGAGAATTCCTCCCCCACTGGAACACCTCTCACCAGGCCCATGCGGGAGACTTGATGGGTTGGGATGGATGAGACGAATTTGGGGTGGGTGCTATTTAGGAAGGAGTTGGCACTCATCATGGAATTAAATTCCAGACTAATTTTACTCCTACCAATTGACTTACAAGAGCCAATGACAATTCCCTTGATGGCAGTCTTTTTAAGTTGTCTTCCAAACTCTATGGCAGATATTGGAGACGAATCTAACGACGAAACATGGACCAAAAAAGGCCTTTGATCACTTTCGACATATCTATTTCTGGTGATCTTGGCAAAGTCTGAGTTATGTGGTAGTTTAGGAATATTTTGTTCAGAGAGAGGCGCAGATACAGGAGCAGGAGGCTTGGAACGTGAAGCCTGGTCTGAATCACTGGAAGAGGCGTGAATATTTTTGCGTTTGAGATTTTTTTTTTTAGTATGTACTGTGACAAACGTGCTAGGAGACGGAGGGTATGGCAGATCAGGGATGGTGATCAAAGATCCATTGTCTGAATCAGTATCAGTCTCATTTGTGTAGGTAGAAATTAATTTGTCTGGAGGGTCCGGCGGATCAGGCGGTTTGTCCGCCATTGTTTAAATATTTAAAAAAAAAAAAAACACAACTTAAAATATGGGACACTTACCCCAAACAATACAAATTTAACACTATTTAAAAAGAAAAAGTAAAAACAAAAGAACAAGAAACCAAAGAATGCCGAATGAGATGACAGTTATGCAAATGTGATGTTTATACAAAGTCAAATCCAGGCAGCACAGTCCGCAGCGATGCACGCGTCCAGCTCCGACGACGTCAAATGTCAATCCGTGAATCCGTCCATTGTCCATATCCTGTTAGTACAGAATGCTGCCAGTATTCAATTACGTATTCCGCAGATTTATTAATAACGTTTGATAAAATTGATGTTTAAAATTCCTTTTTGAACAATAATATTGTCAATTGATATTTAAAATACATTTTAAACGATAATTTTGTACTTTTTCGATTCAATTTATTTTTTATATTGGAGAAATATTTAGAATGCGTAAAATAAAATTGGGTAAAATTATTTTACTGGCAATACGCGCACATGCTAAGCGGCCACGACCACGTACAGATTGTGGAGGGAGACGTATTCAATATAATAGATTCCCTCTTCTGTGGTGCATAATTTTAATTCTAACAAAACCTTTGAGACGTCCATTTGGTAAAAAAAAAATGTTCAAAATACTTGACACACTGATTTGATTAACAAATTTGTTTTTAAAATATTCCTAAATGCGATGTTTGAGGTTATATGCCATCTTAATTATCTATAATAAATAACATTTCTTTACTCGAAAGTCCAATATACATAGGTGTATTAGAAAATATTTAAAAATAATCTAAACGAAATTATTATGTCTGGTAACACCATACGTAACTCGACTAATTGCATTTTAATTTTTGTGTTTGCTGTGGTTCATATTTGAATAACTATTACAATTTATTGCTCTGACAACTCTCGGCGCAGGGACGGTGCTAAGTCAGATGCGATATTTGATTTGTTAGTATTTGATGAGAGTCTAAGAAAGCTTAATTTCCTTTGAGACCTGGAACTAAATTTGTTTTATTGTATATATGTACTGCTTATCAAATATTAATTTTCAATACCTATTTTTAACAATTAATAAACAGTCTTGCTATTAATTACATCATGCCATGCTACTACATATATTATTAGGACAGTATTGTTTATACGTAATACTAGTTTTTCAATAAAATGAGATACTTAAAAATAACATAAATTATATTTTGATATCATCGGTACCTAGTCAACGTGTCAATTTAGCGATGGGAAAGAAAAGATACCTGAATATATGGAAGTCAAAGTTGTGACGTGATATGCAACTGTCACATTCATACATGGAGTTAGCTTCTCTTTTCTTTTCCATCGCTAAATAATTGACATGTTGACTTAGCATCGAGAATTAATTTTTATACTAAGGAACCTTTCCACAATAATATTTTTTTGTTTAATTATATTGCGTGGAAGGTATCGATCACAATAAAAGATAATTCGAGTTATTTTTGTACTTCAAGACTTCAAACTTACTCTCAAATTTAGTTCAAATGAAAAAAAACTCTGACGGCGCGTTTGTAAAACGAACGGCCCATGTCTCGTCCGTCAAATGGAATGGTATCTCGATCGAAAGTATAACATTAAAATATTAAAATACAATATGATCGATTAAGTGAAAACGATATGTACCTTCACTAATACGCCCGGAGAGAAAATAATCATTTTTCATCATTTATTTGACCGTCCATGTGCCTGCTCACTGCTCACTCGCATGTATGTAATGTTATGACGATTATTACTCCGAATGTTATATGGTATGTATCGACGTGGCCTAAGGCCAACCATCAACGATCAAAACACTGTCAACGTAAATAAAAATATATATCAGTTTATAACAAATTGCGCCCGAATTAGTGCTGAATTTTAATTTTGAAAACGTCATACATGCCATCACACCACCCCCCCTAGACAACATGTCATTAAAGCTAAGCGTTATATCGCTAAGCGATAGAAATGAATGAAATTGGTGGCTGTCACGTGATGTCATAGCCACCAATTCCATACATTTAGTATTGCTTAGCGATATACCCTTGTGGAATAACAAAGCGCCACACACGAAACATTATAAAATCTTAATTCTTTTAGCATATCTTTCAATTGTGTCAATATTTTTAAAAAAAATATATGTTTATGTCAGCCTTTTCTCGTATACATTTTATTCTTTTTAATCGACATCCAAAAAGGGAGAGGTTATCAATTCGACGTGATTTTTTTATGTATGTTCAGTAACAACTTTTTACTTCGTAGTCCGATTTCGATAATTCTTTTTTTTTATTAAAAAGGAGAGATATCTTCCGATTGATCCCATTTCAATTTGTTCATGATATAATCATAGGATATATGAGGAAAAAAATCATCAAACTCTTTCAATTTACGCCTATAAAATTTGTATAACGCGTATTATTGTATAAGCAAATTGTATGAAAGATAATATTAATACATACATACATACAAGGCAGGCAAAGAAAACCGAAGTCATATTTTTTTTATATCTTGACACATTAATTTTGAAGTCGGTTTTTTTATATTTTTTTGAAAGATTTTAATATTCCAAAATCTATGCCTTGCTATATTATGCTTTCTTAGGGTGGTCGTATAACGGGAGTTATTTAAGAATAATGTAAAAAAAGTTGAGGTCCCGGATAGGGTTACCATATCTCAGGATTTGTCCTGAGATTTCAGGATTTTTCGACTTTTCTCAGGATTGCGGCCGGATTTTGCAAATCTCATGATATCTCAGGATTTTCAATAAAACACAGCTTACATTTTAAAGATCTCTTTAATTAAAAGTTAAACAAACTAAAAATAATTTTCCTTTGGTACTAATCCAAGTAGGTACTTAATCAGTTTTATCGTACTTAATATGTGAAGATACCTTTTTAAGTAAGGTTTTTTCTTTAATTATTGATTTATAAAATGCCTCACATATTAAACTCTTCAAATTATATTGAACTAAAAGTATATCTCGAACTGAAGACACCTTTATTCAGTTTCTTTCTTTCGACCATTGAGCCCCCATGATAGAAAAACTCTTTCTACGTTTGCATTCTGGGCTGTAATTGCAAATATATATTGACAAATACGCAGTATCTCTGGTAATCGTGAAATACCTATTGTCTTGAAAATGTTTGCCCACAACGCATAAAATCTCAGGAGTTTTCCATGGAAATCAGGCCTTTTCTCCGGACATTTGATTTTTTCATCTGGTAACCCTAGTCCCGGAGGCAGAGTTCTCGCAGTATGGGACCTTACGTCTATTACATTTTTCTCAAATATCTAACTCTTGTAATACGACTCTAAGGCCCAGAATCATAGTCGCAAAATAGGTACTTAGATGAGTTTGAGTTACAGATTTGTAATCATAGAACTTTGTTTCTCACAGAAGTCATAAAAAATCGTTACTCATCTCTTGTGAGTTTGAGTCACCAAAATCGGTGACTTTAGACGCTGAGCATGCTTTGAACTGTCAAAATCGTTTACAAACCTAATTCTATTTTAATTTTTATTCGAAATAAAAACTGGTGAATTTCGAGATATTATTTTTGTGGTGAATATAAAATTATATTCATTAAACAGGGAGCATTAAAATGTCTGATATATTTGAGTTTTTGCAAGATATTGACAATATTGGGAATACAGATGTGATTAATTTTCCCGATGAATCATTTGCCGCAAGGCGAATGAGACGCCGCAAATGTTATATTCGAAATATGATAAACCCTTTCGAATTTTATGAAAACTGTGAATTTAAAAAGCGCTACAGATTTTATAGAGAAACTGTCCTCACTGCCATATTGCCGCTTATTCACGATGGATTGCGAAAAATCAACAACAGAGGCATGCCTATATGCCTATAACGCCTGAAATTCAAATATTGATAGCCCTGAGATTCTATAGTACAGAAATTGCTCGGCGATCCACTCCCAAGCATTCTATTTTTGCTAATTAAAGGCTGATATATTTTCTTATTTTCTACAATAGTAAATCAGAAAAAATTATTCCAATAATTATTAAAAAAAATATTAATTAAATTAAATTATTCCAATTATTCCATTAAAAAATGTTAATCATATGCAGTATTCCTTTTAGCATTCATTATTAATTATTATTATAAAAATAAACAAAACGCGAAAGAAACAAGCAGATGTTTTGAACTCAAATGACAGTTTTAATTCATAGATTGAAGAGAGTAGATAGGGATTTCAAAGACAAATTTTAAAAAGTAACCATAGATTTCAAAATAATTGCTGAAAACTTATGAAATTCCTACAGTTTGAGAACTATCAAACTCAACTGAGTTTGAGTCGTTATCTCAGCTCAGACACGTCAGATTTTGGACTATGTTTACCGAAAAACCTACTCAGCTAAGAAAGCCTTGAGCTATGCTCTCCTGAGGCACTATTGAGACCTGACTCATCTCATGTTTATGATTCTGGGCCTTAGTCTTGCATGCGTTCAATTATGCCATTATATATTTCTTATTCCATCCATATATTTCACTGTCTTCCAACATATAAAGTATTATTTTATTGTGAAAATAGTAAAGAACCAACACGAAACAAGCTTGTTCTATGATTTATTGAAATAAAAAATAAAAATCTTTCAAAGTATCAAGATCAGTAAGGTGTGTAACAAAACTAAAAACAATTCAAAACAATTACATATATGAATCTGATTGATTCTATAAAATACGCACACAAAAATAGGAATCTAATTAACTATTTAAAAATAAATACATAAAACCAATAGGAATATATTCCTATAAAAATGGATATGCAAAACCAGAACCTAATAGATTCCGTTAAAATAAACAATGTAATTATAGGAATCTGATTGATTTTGTATAAAAAATAGCTCCGTGTTCTCAATAGTATGAGGTCAATATCAATGCGGTTCAATATCAATATGATTATTTTTGTTTCTCGTACTGTTATTTTCCAATTTATCTGTTTTGTTGATGAATTCTAAAATCCGTTGGTGTAAGTAGGTATTTAGCTTTTGTTTCTAATAATTGGATATGATACATCAATCAGTTAATCTTGAAAAGATATCTGATTTCCAATCTGGGCAATTTAATATTCTGAAAATTAGGTTTTGCCGTGCCGTGCGGCGTGCGTGCAACTCTTATTTGCGGGCGTAACCTTCTCTCATTCTCATTAGGCATAGGCAATATAGGCATGCAAGTGCGAAATGATGGAATTTTTAAATTATTATAATAATTGCTTTTGAGATTGACGACTTGGTAAGAACAAAAATAACAACAGCGGTGATTAGAGAAAGGTGTTAAGACTTTCTTTGACCCTCGAGTCGACCTCTGACCACCGCGTAGACCTGCCGGTGTCCAGCATTCTACCTCATTACCTTGGACGGGTCACAATGACCCGAAGATAGTCGGAAACGTGATTCAATTTGGCTTCTTCCCAACTATCTGCAATGCATTTGCCGCTGAAATCGGCTCTTTATATTTGCAAATTATTTCAACATTAAAGGATGTCATTGTTAGTTAGATAGTTGATTCTTATCTTGGAAATTGTTTCATAATTCAGGTTTGCATTTATCGTGATCTTTCTTATTCTCGATATCCAACGCCTTCGTCGGCATATTTGTAGTCGTACTTCTATTCTCTTGGCGTACACAAATAATAGAAGATGCTTGTTCTCAATTTACTAACTTCCAAGCGGGATAATCTATGACAAATATGCTAAGATATATTTTGTGATTGACAGTCTTCCTTGATTGTGAGAGGGACAGCGTTTGAAGATTGTTTCAATTTCGTTGCAACTAAATGCAAAAACGAATGCTGGAATAATCTTTTTCTACCACTAAAAACTCTCGCAGTCATCATTCAATATAATTGAAGTGCTCGTTTTCTATCTCGTATGTACGATGAAAGCCTAAAATTAACAAGCGTTGAGTGGTATTTGAGGAAGAGATACGTTAGAACATTCGAAACTTCAACCAACTATAAAAAAATAGTGTAGCAGGTATACGCAAACTATTATTACGTTATAGGTAGGTATTTAGATAAAAAATAACATCGATTCTTTAGTTTTAAAATGTACCGCCATAATATAGACGTAATCTTATAATGTACATTGTAATAATCAAACGTCGCAAAGTTCCTCAAACGAAATTTCGCGAATTTGGGAGAAAGTGTCGGCGCTCCGGGGGCAGTCGATGCAATCACGCTTAGTCACCTCGGTTAACATCGCAGAGTTCAAAGTGTGCGATGGCCACCTGTTGTCGGCTCACCTTAAAATTGCCGACATTATTATCATCGACCTGGGCTGGCTGCTTCGACACGTGATAATTTGAAAGTGCAAATTATCTCATTCTTTACAGCGGAAAAGCAACTACTGAACGCTGCAAATGGCAAGCTAAAATAGCAACTTCGTCTTGCAACTGACAAGCTAAAATAATAAGTTTACGTGTCAAACGACGTATTATAAAACAATGGGTTGAAGTCAAAGTATATCAATTTATAAAAATACTTGTATGTATGACTTAAACAGGAATTATTCCTGTTTAGACAGATCAACTACATAGTTACAAACGATGAAATGTTCATAGAATTAAAAATAATACCAGATTTTGATGATTATTTTATTACTTCGCAACTAATGAACAACAATATAGATACACTCTCTTACTAACATGAGTTTTTGTAAGCTGGCGTGTGACGAAGGGCATACTGGGATTTAAATTACTTACGGTAAATATTGGGATTTACTTTAATTTTTTGTTTCATGTATTATATTTATTTTAGGAAATGAAATGGTCATCATGCCAAAGGCTTAATAATTATAGGAAAACTATGCATATTTTTCTAACAATAATATATTCTATGGAGAAAATTGAAGTATACCTATCTCAATCTATCACATTCAAAATCATAATCCGTACTCCTCTTGTCAACATCCGTAGTTTTGACGATTAATAGTACCTATAATATCAATATAATCAAATGTATAATAAGAGAATTTTCGCAGACTCCACGTTAACGTTATACAACATAAATTGTCCTAAGTACTTGTGGATATTTTACGTAGAAGAATTCCATTTAAAATTATATTAAAAATAAAACAATTTGTTTTAAATTCTACGTATATTTGTTAGTTCGTCGATAGCTATTTCGCCTTGCTAGGGCATCTTCAAGACTAGTCTTGAAGTTGCCCTAGCAAGGCGAAATAGCTATCGACGAACTAACAAATATACGTAGAATTTAAAACAAATTGTTTTATTTTTAATATAATAAATTGTCCTGTTCGTCCACGAGATTATCAAGATCAATCATCAAGTGCGTGTGTATGCGACTGTAAATTTCCAGCATGTCTTCTTCTTCTTCTTCAACCTGTTTTTATCCATTCTTGGACTTAGGCCTCCCCCTTGATCCTCCACAACTCCCTGTATTGGGCACACTGCATCCATGTCCCTCCGGCACATTTGCCTGGGGTCTGCCGACACCTCTTCGACTTGTTCTCGGTCGCCATTCTACGATCTTTTTGGTCCATCGTGAATCCTGGCATCTGGCAATATGCCCAGCACAGCTCCACTTAAGGCCAGCGACCCTTTCCGCTACATCGGCTACATTGGTTCTTTGTCTTATCATGACATTCTGAATTCTGTCCCTTATTGAAATACCCAGCAACTTTCTCTCCATAGTCACTAACAGCTTGTGCATTATTCGTTTTGTTAGGACCGATGTTTTCATTCCATAAGTAAGCACTGGGAGAATACATGCATCAAATAACTTCTTTTTCAAATAATGGGAGTATTTACAGGATTTCAGAATGTATGATAATTTTCCAAAAGCTGCCCAGGCAAGGCCACGTCTTCTCTCTATTTCTGCCTCTTGATTTTCTTTGGCAAGCATCACGGTATGGCCTAGATATATGTATCTGTCTACTCTTTCAATTTGCACCCCATCTATTAGATGGGGAAGGACTCCTGCGTTACTCATCATTTTGGTCTTGGAGACGTTCATCTTCAATCCGATGTTCACACAGGCTGAATTAATTTCTGTCAGCATAGTTTTCAATTCCTCCTCATCCTTGGCGAATATGACAATATCATCTGCGAACCGTAGATTGCTGAGATATAACGCCATGTAACGCCATATTATTATAGCGTTGCGGGATGTGGTGGTTTTATAATATGCGTCGTAGATCGGCGCCATGCAAAATCTTGTAATAAATTACCAAGCAACATAAATATCAGCTCTCTGTCGCCTCTTGTCATTTCTCTTATAGCCCGTTGCTGGTGTTGTTGTCACATACCTCCCCTTACATGGTCACGCTACGGTCGTTCACGGCACGACTAGTCCAACTGACTAACTATACTCTAATATACTAATCGTCATATATGGCAACACAGTGTAAGTGATTTATTTTATTTATATTCTATCTGCTTTGAGAAACTTTGAGACATTTGCCTACTCACCTACATACCAATTAACACTGAAAGCTAATCAAGGTGCTTGTTAATTATTATCAAGAGGACTCGTTTCAACTAAATTTGATGTTATTCTTTTATTAAAATGAATCAAAGTGCATTATTTAGGCCTTCGTACACTCATAGACGAAGGCCCCCTTCATTTGCCTCCATGTCATCCTGTCTTGTGCCTCCATGTCATCCTGTCTTGTGCCTCCATGTCATCCTGCCTTGTGCCTCCATGTCATCCTGTCTTGTGCCTCCATGTCATCCTGTCTTGTGCCTCCATGTCATCCTGTCTTGTGCCTCCATGTCATCCCGTCTTGTGCCTCCATGTCATCCTGTCTTGTGCCTCCATGTCATCCTGTCTTGTGCCTCCATGTCATCCTGTCTTGTGCATTCTGCACCCAGGATGTACCAGCATATTTGTCTTCATTATAACAATATATAATAAAAGTTAAAATTATTGTGTCTCGACTAAGTTTCCACAATAGATTATGATTTTCTTTATTTCTTTTTTTAAGTAACTATTTATATAGTATTACAAATATATTTTTATAGATTAAATGTTTAGTATCCCATTACATTAAATTTTTGTATTAAATGTTTAGTATAGATTAAATGTTTATGTTAAATAAATTGAGATGATGATAAGATGGGTTAATGGCAGAGCGGTTAGCGCGCTGGGCTAGTAATCCAGTGGTCGCGAGTTCGAATCCTGCCTCGACCGATTTCGTTCACCTACAGCACAAGCATTTATGCTTATTTTAGGGAACGTAGGAAGATGTATATGTTCTTGTTAAACATTCATATTTTCAAAAAAAAAAGAAAAAAAAACATTATTTGGTGTAAACCCCCTCTGACTGAGCCTGTTCCTAGGTGAGAGAAAATTATAAAAGAAGAATTTGTTGCCATAAGGTAATCGATGAGCAACCTCTGGATCTTCTGTCCTCCACGAGGAGTGGATGAAGCCATTACTTTACCTTGACTGAATCCAGCGATCTCTTCCATTCTTGCCTTTCTGAAGCCCTTGGTTTTCCAGTGTCTGATTTGCGAAATGGATACATCAGCGCTGACAGAATCCATCCAACGCATTTTGGGCCTTCCTGGTATTCTTCGTCCTTGTGGTGTGGAAAGTGTAAGGTGTTTTGCTGGGTTGTGATTCTGATTATGTGACCAACCCCATCTTAATAGAACTCAAAGCACGTTCATCCTATTAAAAGGAATTAAAAGTAGTAGAATTATTAACACTGATTTTTATCCCACATGTAATCAGAAAAGTCTAAAATTAATTTTGTAGAATTTATATTTGTTAATAAATTTTATAAATAACAAACTAAATCATTATCACCCTATTAAGAGACAAATATGAGAGTTGAGGAGGCCTTAGACTTCAACTTTTCTCTTTATTTATAATCATATAACTATTATACCAATCAAACTTTAGAGACTTCACTTTCGGGCCGGTCAGAAGATATTACCTTATGGAAATCAACCCGCCTTGTACATCAAGTATATAAATAATTAAATAAATCAATTATTAATCACAATAAAAACAATTTAATTCTGAAACAGCGCTAAAATATTAATAAAATCAATTCAATTTTATTCATTATACCTACCTATGTATTTTTTGGTATTCTGAAGATTGAATATAAATAAATAAAATAAGTTTAACATGATTAAATGGATATAGTTTAAAGTGACAGTTATGGGGGGCAAGTCCGGTCAAACAGTGATTACACATACTTGTGGAGTTATATAATATCTTAAGATAATTATATCCATGATAATTATAATTATATCCATGATAATTATAACTCCGCATGATAATTATATCCATGATATGGGTAATCATTAGGGTTTTGATTGCACTGTTTGTCCGGACTTGTCTCCCAGATGAACATAATTTTGTTTAAATGATTTTAATGTCCATTAATAATTAATTATTGTTATTATTTTTAAGTAAACACCATTGTATTTAACATCTTTTTATTATTTCTCATTATCAAATACATGACATCTTCCTTATTATATTTTTAACCATAGATCATAGAATACACCATAGATCTCTTCTTTCTTTATAAAAATTGCCCTTATAAAAAGTAGATGTGCATTGCCATTAACAATTATTCATAAAATAAACAAAGATAAATAATACAAAAAATAAAATTATAACAGTTTACTGTCCCAGCAAAGTTTAAAAACTTGTGTCCATTCAAATTATGATTCTTCTTCGGAATCAATCCATTTTTTTTTAAATAAAGTGAAAATCTGAATCCTGAGGGCTCCTCAGTCCTCAATCCTAATATTTGTCTCTGCATACGGGTGTTGGTAAAGTCGATACGAGTTATTTTTGTGACGCCTGCCTCCAGCGACACGTCAGTCAGTCAGTTGAATGTTATATGTTTCCTTTTTTACTTGTTCTCTTGTACTTGGCCTTGATTCCACAAGAGACCACGGCTAATGAACTCCGCGTCTCTCTCGTGAAAGTGATCGGAGTGGGAGAATGTCTTGTGCGGAGAGTGAAAGTGCAAGCACAACAATATCGGAGAGAGAGCAAATTCTTGACCCAACCGAAGGAACGCCATCAAAGTGTACACATTGTATCGTTAGACCGACATACGTCACGTGTACTGATAATCCGTCACCTGTTGCGAGTGTACGATGTTTTGTCGGTACGTTGATACAATACTTGTTACGTTGCCTCTGAGATAATTTGAATTGTAGAATACCTGCCGTAATGTTGTTGATATTGAAATCAAATTATTTATGCGTTTTTATAACATGAATTTTAATATTACTTGTTGCGTGTAACACATGAAATCCAACTGTCGATGTCAATAGTATGCATAATTGAAGAAAACGTACCAAACTATAAACACAAATTCATAATTATTTTAAGTAATTTTTTTCTGCATATAACATGTAGGTATATAAATATGTCAAGATAGGATGGTATGGAGGTCAGTCTCTTTTCCTACCCAGTATATGTAAACAGCATGATGGTATGTATGTATGTTTGGAGATAAAGTATCATATTATTGAGTCTTCTTGGATATTGTGTATAGGCCACTGCTATTGAGATGTAATAATGCAATGCAAATATAGGCAGTTAAATACATAAATTAATCATAAAAAATGTTTTTCTTAATAAAAAATGTATGAGAAACTCTGGAATTATTTTGAAAGAAAAAAATTGAGATTTTGTATTTGTCTATGTTCATGCCAATTTTCAGCGTTCTAGCTTTTATGGTTTCTGAGATATATGGAAAAATAAAGTAAAAATTCAAAAGTTGATAGCCCCTGACTGAAACAAAAATTAGAAATTCTGAGTATAAGTTTTGTAGCCTATAACTATTTATATTTATCTCAAATTTTGGGCTCTGTTAATTGAGCGGATCAAAAGTCTTAAGACACACACACACACACACACACACACACACACACACACACATACACACACACTCTCACACACACACACCCTCACACACACACACACACACACACACACACACACACACACACACACACACACACACACACACCCTCACACACCGAATTCTGAGTAAATTCGTATATGGAACATAATATTTATGCTGCGAAGCATCTTAGTTGCTGTTTTTTTTCCTTCAAAGTTGGAAAAGCCGTGAAAATATATAAAACAAAGTTCTCTTGAACAAATTGACAGTTGGAAGAATTTATTTGTGTTAGCATCTGTAACAATCTCCAAATACATACTTACAGAGACTTATTCGTTAAAAAATTGAGTGATACAAAAAAAATAATAGGTAATATATTAAAAATTGAATTTAATAGGATTATTTTTTTATACATATTTTTTATTTGTACATTATATTAACGAATATGTTGCACACTGGCGGGCTTATTGCCATTGAGCAATTTCTTCCAACCAACCAGATTACAAAGTATTACAAAAATGTGTATGTACCTACATCAACAAAAGAATGAACGCAAAAATCATTGTTATGGTGCCTTACTACATATATGTTGATTCCCATTAAATTTATTTTTAAAGAGATCTTGGTTACACCTTTATTGCTTTAGATTTGAAAAAATCTAAAATCGACGACAGTCGATACATTCGTACGATATGCTCTACGCATTTTTTTTGTCGCTCATTTTGCGTTCTGTGAAGGGGCCGACACAAAAAAATCATAAAAATCGGTTTAGCCGTATAGGAGTTCAGTGACACGCATTCAAAAGAATTTTAATATAAAAACTGTCGCGTAAAACATCACTTATCAGGTGATATACAATATTTTTTCGTGTTTCATACATTAAAAGGTAATTTAGTGTGCATTTTTGCGTACATCCGCATACCCAGGATATACAAGGGCCTTAAGCATCTTATTTGCTGTTTTGTTTCGTGGTTTTATTTCCTATGACTTTATGTCTGTTTTTACTACATTTTTTGGTTTTATTTTATATATAATTATATGTTTTTTTTTCCTTTTTTATCCTTTTGATTTGTTGTATTTGTGATGTTTAAGATATTTGTATTTAATTTTTAGTTTTTTGGAGTAAATTTGATATGCTTGAGAGTATCTTTGTGCTTAAGTTTTTATTATATAAACTACTAGCGGACTCTACAGACATTGTCCTACACGAACGTTAGCTTACCTGTTATTAGCTGGATTAACAAACATAAAAAATATCAAAAATATGAAAACAAATACCGCAGACAGCGTTGAGAAAAACATCATAACCAACGTAATAATATTATGGCATATTGTGAGCAATGTTTTCAGTATTCAAAATGCATATTCCGAAAATATTTATAACGATTGATATTTTTATTATTCTCTTATTATTATATTACATACATACATACATACATACATACCATCACGCCATGTCCCTTACGGGGTAAGCAGAGAGAACCGAGCGCCATACTATTATATTAATGTACAAAATTCCTTTTTGTGAATCTAAACCTATCAAATCATTGAAATAAAATAACTACTTACTTACTTACTTTACTTTGCGTATGGGATCGGCTTTTTCTTCACCGTGAGGGTTGCGTCCTGGTGTCACGTCAGATTATATTCGGAAGCTCGCTGACATAAGCCAGTTCACCGCTTCCGAGTCAGCCGCATGTAGTTCCTCCAGTGAACCGGGGAATGCATAAAGAGGGCATTCTCCCACCAAGTGTGCCAGCGTCTGCCTTGTAGCTCCACATTCGCAGTTTGGTGTTTCCCTCTTGCCCCACTTCCAAAGGAGGTAGTTACAGCAGCCCTGCTCTGTGCGGATTCTGTTTAGCCGCACCCATGCTTTACGAGGCAAGCCGAAACCAGGGATTCGTACAGTTGGGTCTGGAATCAGGGATTTGTTGCAAACTTCCGCCCTTTCCCAGTCTTGTCTCCAGTCACTGCCGGCATCAAAGTCCGCATGTCTCACACTCCAAATTGGCTTCCTCGACCGCAAGCGGCTGCGCGGAGGATGACATACATCTTGAAACGCCGGCAGTGATGGTTTCCCTTTTATTTTTTTCATTTCCCTAACTGTTGCCATATTTCTGCGCACTTCCGGGGGAGCGATATTGGACAAGACAGGTAGCCAAGGGAGCGGAGTAGATCTCACCACACCGGCAACAATTCTCATTGTTTTGTTCAGCTCTGTGTTGATCTTGTTGCAATGAGCACTTCTTGCCCACACCGGTGAACAGTACTCCGCCGCGCTGTATACCAAGGCCATTGCCGATGTTCGCAAAATTTCTGCCGAACTACCCCAGGAAGTTCCCGCTAGTTTTGCAATGATGTTATTTCTTGCCTTGACTTTATTCTTCATGGACTCAACGTGTTGTTTATAAGTCAGTGACCTGTCCAACATAACACCCAAATACCGAGGAGAAGTTTCATTGGGGATTTTCTCCCCTTGCAAAGTAATATTTATTTCTCTACTAGCTTGTTGGTTATTCAGGTGTAGAGCCAGCGCTGTCGTCTTTTTTGGGTTAAGTTGCAGGTGCCATTTCCCAAAGTATCTGTGCAACGTCTCGAGATCCTTATTGAGTATGGATTCCATCTCTTCAAATGTCTTTGTTTGTGCGACTATTGCTATGTCATCGGCATAAGTGAATTTGCGCGACATATTTTCTGGGACATCTCCTGTATAAATATTAAACAGCATTGGCGAAAGAACAGATCCTTGTGGCAAACCGTTTTGGAGTATTTTTTGTTATATACCTACATATACCTATATATACCTACCTATCAAATCATTGAAATAAAATAACTATTTTATTTCAATGATTTGAACGGTAGGTATATGTATTGTTATTTTTGTATATATTAATAATGTTTGAATATTAATTATTAGGCTACTAAGCCGTAAACTATAACAAACAATGGCAATAAGGCTGCCAGTGTGTATTAAATTTGTTTATATTATGTACAAAATGATAAATAAAATATATTTCAAACGCAATGAAAAATGAACGTGAAATCTTATCGATTATCATAAATCGATTGATTGTGCAAAGTTGCAAATACGTAACCCATTACACTAAGATATTTATACCTACATATGTCCGTTGAAAGTGAAAGTGGTCTGTCACATTCTCTGGCGTCCGAGACTTGGTTTGGTTCTTCTCTTCTGTACCCTGATGAGAACTATCATTTTGACCCAAAACGGTGTTGTTCACCGAACATTCTTCACTTCGCGGTCTCCCAATCAGACGCAGGAACTGGGTCATCGGCAAGTGCTGAACATTCCACACTCGGACATCATCGGCTATCTCCGTATCTAAACCGAATTCATCATCGTCGCGTCGTTCAACGCTGATATTAATAATGGAAAGTGATCATTGTTAACGATTTTCATATATATTTTTCATAATATTTTTAAATTATATCAATGATTGATTCATTAAAAATGATAAGATATACATTTACTCAAATAAGAAAAAAAACATTTATTTCACTGAACTTAGCAAAGGGGTCTAGTTTGAGTGACAAAAAAATATGATTCCCTATAACTTCGATCTTCATTCCGTATAACTTCGATTCTTTATTCACTATAACTTCGACCTTCATTCCCTATAACTTTGATTCCTTATAATATTGATCTTCAAGAAATCAATGGTTTTACTTATTTATTCATTGCAAAGTACCTAGTGATTTTTTGTTATGAGTTTATTAAAAATAGTAAGAAAATATTGATTTGACTTTTATTTCGAAACTATAAGGAAAATATGTAAATAGGAAAATAAAACTCCAGAATACTTATTAAAATAATCTTTATTGTAATTTTGCTGTTACATTTTTTACTTATATTTTTACAGTTCCTGTCATAAGAATATAAATGTAAAAAAAACCTATAGTGGGCACTCTTTACATTATATATGTAAAAAATAGGAATGTGAAAAATATACATACAACTGTGTAATAATTCCATAGTAATGGTGAGTAAAAAGTTGTAACTAGGTACAATTGTACCAAATCAGCTGAATGAAATTGATTTTTTATTGTATACTTGTAAATGTTTCAATAAACATTACAACTCCTTCCATCGGATAATTCATGAATGGTTAAAAGTTAAAAGTCCATAATTTTATGTTTTTTTTAAACCGGACACTGAGACTACTTTTTCTACTTCCTCCATTTCAGACGACAAATGAAGTCCTTATATGGCAATTGCTCAATGAAATTTCTTGAGATGAGTTCTGAGAATTCGTCTTGTACCTATGTCCAATTTCCATTATGCAATCGGACTTCTGGGAATTTAAACAGGCATTCTACCTTGAAGCTATCTATCGATCATACATACCATCACGTCATGTCCCTTTCGGGTAGGCAGAGAAAACACATCTATTCATACACCCATAAATGGCTTCGTGTACATCCATGCATTGTCTCATACATACATGCTCATCCATTTCTCAAGCTTCTAATAAATCATTAATTACGTAATAATTTAATTTTCCCGAATATAAATAAATTGTTTAAAATAGAATATTTTTATAGCATTATACGCAAATATTGTTTTTTTTTCCTGTCGGGAGTTAGGGGGGAAACTGCTACCAACGTAGCTATTTTTCAATTTGATATACCATCATTATTTCTTTTCAAATCGTTTTGAAAAAAATAATTTAGATAGTTTGGGTATTAATAAAGAAAAATATATTAACTTTTTAGGACAAAAATATCTAGAGAAATGTGATATGACGTTGCATGAATGCTTCCGGTTTAGTAAATAAACCTAAAAAACGTTTATTCTTCATTCAGGGCCATTGCGAAATAAAAGTTTTTGGGTTTATTAACCTAACCTGATGCATTAATGCAACGTTACTTTGTATTTTTCCTGATATTTTGATCTTCTTTATAAAAAAATAAAATGCTCTGTACCTTATTGATTATTAGAAATTTAAGATAAATGTCAAAAATCGGGGTATGCTTATTATTTTTCTACAAGAATATATGCATAACAGATGTTTTCATCCCTTTTTTTTGTTATATGCACAATTTTCATTACTTTTCATTGTTTTATATATGCTTCTCTATATTTACTTTGTACTTTTTATTGTTGCTTCTTTATGCTTTTATAGGTTTTGTATAATTATGTCTTATTTTTAAAGTTTTTTATTACTGCTTTTATCTTGGATATTTTAATATGTTTGTGTAAATAATTTATGAACTTCGCATGTTGTGTTCACTTCCAATTGGATATTGACATTATGTAAAATTATTATGATATACTTTCTTGTATGCGATTGTAAATATCTGTAAATAAAGTAAAATAAAATAAAATAACATAATTAGAAAGTTAAGGTATATTTTTCTTTATTAATATCCAAACTAACTAGGTATTTTTTTTCAAAATGATTCGTTTTGTAGTAATGATGCAAATTCAAATTGAAAAAAATAGGTAGGTACGTTGGCAGCAGTCACCCCCTCTTAATGATATATTTATGACAAATTTTCGACATCTCAATAAAAACAAAGTTTGAATAATTATCTATAGAAGAACCAGGAAATCAAGGCACCTACAAAGCTTATGACCCGCCATCGGCTGGTTTACGTGATCACTTTATGTATGCGCTTCCACAACGTTCACCAAATATGTATACCTTTTTGTTGAGTTCCCTATAAATCCAATTTTTGAAAATTCTGTAAGTAGGTATACCTAAGTTATTCATGAATTTTTTTTCGCTTGAGAACAAGCTGTCATCGCCATCTGTGAAGCGACTGAGAAATTGGTTTGTAAACAGTGCAAGTAACAGCCGATGACAGGTCGTAAGCCCTGTAGGTGCCTTGGTTTCCCGGTTCTTCTATAATATTCCATTATAACAAAGATAGTCAAATTTTCTATGCAAAAAAGTGGTTGGTAACCAACCTAAAATATAAAATTTTTAAAGCCCGCCAAATTGATGCAAGGTGCTGTGTCGGTAATATAGCTAACTACTTTTCCTTTATTGCTTCGGATACAACAAGGCTGCGCGGCAGTCTGAATACTTTCCTCCGCTGTCGCTAATTATTGCGATTCTTTATCGATAACTTAACCGTTTCCGGGGGCCATATTATGACGACCAAATTATGGAAAATCTCCCGCCACGCCCATCAAATCGTTTGCATCGACAGTTTGGCGCGCAAACACACCTAACCTAACATAACATAACCTTTCATTATTCAATTTTGCCGCCCGATTGTCTGCCGATATCTATACATTGTATTTGACGTGTGTTCGATACTCAAGTTTTATTTCTTTTTGATCGCTGACGTCATAAATTCTACATTTTTTTTAATTCATCCAAATAAACTAATAAACCATAGACAAAATTTTATTTATTTAGATACCTATTAAAATGAAACCAATACAAACTGCACACAATGGCTGACTAATGAGTGACGAGAAATATTATGGAACTGTTCCAATGTTCATTAATTATACTTGCCATATTTAAGTCTGTTCAATCTGTTAAAAGTAATCCTTATTTATTTATTTATATTTTTACCTATTTTTTTATATATGTCTTTAATTATTTGTATATTTGTTTTTTTATTTATTATTTATTTATTAATTGTTTCGCTGTTGTTTTGATAATTACCATGTACTATTTTAGAATTTACCTGAGCTTTCACTTGCTCACATTGGTTACAAGTGATTGCCTTATGACTACAAATCCGCCATTGTACATTCATATCATAAATAAATATGTAAACAAAATTATAAAAATGTAAAATCTGTATAACATGGTGTGTTGTAATGTATGACACAAAATACCACACACACCGGTTAATAGTTCATTCATCTACCGCTATCTCCGTCTTTTTAAGTATGTAGGCTTTCAGTTCACTTTCTATATAGACTTATATACGTCTGGTCATATATTATACACATGCATAATAAAATTATACATACTTATGTACACATGTTAAACCACAGTTATCTTACATATTATTACAATCGAAGATTACCTTTTGTTTGACATTTTAAACTGTGGTTAACTAACATTTTTCATTTATTAAACTCAGCATATTTTTTTTAAAAAATGAATATGTCCTTGTAACAAGTACATATAAATCCTCGTACATCAATTTCACTTCAGTGAACTGGCTCATCATGAACCTCCTCACTCTCCACTACAGTGAACTGGCTCATCATGAACCTCCTCACTCTCCACTACAGTGAACTGGCTCATCATGAACCTCCTCACTCTCCACTACAGTGAACATGCTCATCATGAACCTCATCACTCTCCACTACAGTGAACTTGCTCATCATGAACCTCCTCACTCTCCACTACAGTGAACTGGCTCATCATGAACCTCCTCACTCTCCACTACAGTGAACATGCTCATCATGAACCTCATCACTCTCCACTACAGTGAACTTGCTCATCATGAACCTTCTCACTCTCCACTACATCACATGCCACGGCTTTCTATTCATCATCCTTTACTGTCCATGCTGCCCGGTTATGGAACAAATTGGCCCTTGACATTAGAACTGCACCAACGTTAGCAACCTTCAAAATTAGATTAAAGCGCGAGCTCCTACTTTCTATTTCTTTACCAACATACTGCCGATTTATTTCCCTATTCCTGTAGTTAGACAAATCTCATCGCCTTTTTTTCCCTTCCTTCCCTTCCCAAGATTTGTTTAATACGCTTGACAAAGAAAGCATACTAGACTGAAAAGAGTGGAATGAGCGAGAAAGAGTTGGCATGAGTTTTGAAAGATAGTACATAAATACACGAACTCAGAATAAATCAGAATAAATTAGGAGAGCAGGATGTAAATGAGGCAAAACATATATGCCAAGATTGAAGTCTGGCGTTCGGTTCTATCTACCTACCTCAAAAAAGGAAACGCGTGATGGTATGTATGTATGTACAATTGTAGTAAATGTAATTAAAAAAAAGTGTTGGATAGTTCTGTGGTTAATTTGAAGTAACTCATTAAAGGCGTGGTTGTAAGCTTTGCTAATTAATTAATGTTTACTAATATTGTTAACAATTAAGTTATAACTTATATATTCTCCACTGATTACATTAATTTACATTCTTCGCTAATTAATACACTTCACACTACAACCAGTGAATACCTATACTATATTGCAGCGATCTGCACAATATTGTGGGTCTTTCTGTGAGAATATAAATTGACTAATGGATATTTATTACTGCAAAGATAATTTACTAGATAAATATACACACATAGTTCTGCGAAATAAAGATTCAAATTATAAACGAGATAAAAATATAATCTATTCAAGATTTGATTTTTTTGATCATTGGGGTGTTACGAAATGAAAATTGATGTATCTAATACCTCGTGGAGATTCAGAATTGAAAATATTGAAAATGTATCTTTTTGTGCGTTACCCCATTTTTTCATCATATCCACTTCTATGGAATATTAGATAGGTTATTTTGGAAGAGGCTGGCAATCGCTGATTGCATTTTCATGAACCCATTTTTTTATTATATTAACTTATTACACTATATTATTTTAAACAAAACTCTTAAACTCAACGCATTTTGAGAGTTTTGACAGATGAAGTCATTAAGAAGGAATTTACCGTTATCTATCTAAAGATTGAAAGTAATCAAACTTATTACATTCAGGTTTTGGATAGATAACGATAAAAAAAACAAAATTATGCAATTTAAATTAATATTTTTATTTATTTATTTACTCATTAACGGCATAAATTGCCTTTTACAAACATACATAAAAATATAGGTATATAGGTACTGAGAACAATCATAGAAAAGAAAACAATTATTATACACATAGAAAATAAAACAAAAAAGTCATATATTTGAAGCAACTAAACATAAAAAAGATATAAAAAAAACTTTGAACACATATCAGCAGTAGAAACAATGCAATTTAAAAATATATTTTTTTACGTTAATATTTACAAAAAAAATAATAAGTAGGTACATAGATATCATCAATATGAAATCGATTTTTATTTTTGTTTGGATTGTTTAGAATATACTTTATTTCCAGTGACTGTCAGACATACGTCATTGTATAAAGGCTGATTTTTTTCCTGTAAAAGGATACCGCAGTTCAATCGTTGAGCGAATCCGACTGACAACACTTTATTCAACTTTATTTGTGTCTGTCGGGGGGTTTCCACTAACCGTAAAAGAAACACGTGATTACTAATGGTCTTCCGTAGTATATATAATAAATCAAGCTTTTACTGAGGTGTTGAAATAGCGATTTTCAACACTTTGAAGGCTGTTATCTCCGTAAGCCACCAGTACTCAGGGTTCAAATTATCCAATCTTTGATGTCTGCTGTGGTTATCCTTTAACACATAAATAAATCAGCCTTTATACTATGACGTTAATCTGGAAGTCGCTAGCTCTTGTTCTATCATGCATTGTTTACATTATGTACATATGAGAAATGACATCAAACATACGCTTCAAAGTAAGAAATATAAAAAGAGAAACATAATTAATACTCAAACAGATTTTGGTATAAGCTTTTGCCATTAATTTGTCTGTAATGGCATTTTGTACAAGGTAGGGAATTTTGCCATCGATTTGTCTGTAATGGCATTTTGAACAAGTTATGGCATATTGCTATTAATTTGTCTGTTGATATTAATTTTGGAGAAGTTACGGCATCTTTCTGTTAATTTGTCTGTAATGGCATTTTGTACAAGGTAGGGAATTTTGCCATCGATTTGTCTGTAATGGCATTTTGAACAAGTTATGGCATATTGCTATTAATTTGTCTGTTGATATTAATTTTGGAGAAGTTACGGCATCTTTCTGTTAATTTGTCTGTAATGGCATTTTGTACAAGGTAGGGAATTTTGCCATCGATTTGTCTGTAATGGCATTTTGAACAAGTTATGGCATATTGCTATTAATTTGTCTGTTGATATTAATTTTGGAGAAGTTACGGCATCTTTCTGTTAATTTGTCTGTAATGGCATTTTGTACAAGGTAGGGAATTTTGCCATCGATTTGTCTGTAATGGCATTTTGAACAAGTTATGGCATATTGCTATTAATTTGTCTGTTGATATTAATTTTGGAGAAGTTACGGCATCTTTCTGTTAATTTGTCTGTAATGGCATTTTGCGCAACTAATCGCATTTAGCTATTAATTTCTCCGTAGTATTATTTTGCACAAGCTAATTTCTCTGTAGTATTATTTTGTACATTTTGCGATAGTCGCATTTTGTCTGTAATGTCATGGCATTTTGCTATTAATTTGTACGTAATGGCATTTTTCAGATACAATTTATGGTATTTTGCTATGAATATGTATGTTGTGGTATTTTGTACAAGTTATGGCATTTCGCTATTAATTTGTCTGATTTATGAATGTTGAAATTGAATAATTTAATAATTGAATAATTTTTCTAATTGAAATAATAAAAATGTGTATATGAAGTCGTTAATGTTTTTATTGCCTATATCCATTTCACTGTGCCCTTTAACGGTGTGAGATTTTTATTATTATTGTATACTCTCTATGTAAGATTAGTAGGTACATAGCTACTTACAACAATTTATTATATGTTAAATGGTATGTAATGGATTCCCTTTATAGGCTATCAATGTTACCATCAGCAATACAACCTATCAACAAAACAAGACAGGTATTAATAAGTCTTTATGAATATGGTTATATTATATCTTTGATATATTATTTGTAGGTTTTTGGGCATCTTCAAGAGCCTCACTATGTAATCCCATACTGTAAGAAAGGAGTGGGATGATGCCAATACTAAACTCTCTACTACGTAATAATAATAATAATTTATTAAGCGCCGTTTCGTTATAAAAGATCTCTCAAAGGGCACCATAGCTTATTTGGTGGCTCTGCTCAAACTCGCAGATAGAGGTGTAAAAATATACACTTTTTATGAATTTTAAACAACCATGAACTAGAGAGCCTATTTAAGGAACCAAAGAGTATCCAAACAATAAAAACAGCGATGCTCAGCTGGTAAGAACAAGTGCAACGTATGGGCCAAAAAGAATGTTAAATTAACCGAACTATAGTGACTACAATACATTTGGTTATTCTAAACGAAATATTTTGTGCACACAGCCATAGCGTACAGCAAAACATATATAAACCTTAATTACCGATGACAAAAGTTTAGCTAAAACTCAGGTAGCCAGTTCAGTTGTCATAATTTTTTTTTCAGTGTACGATGGGTGCATAGAGTCGAGAGTGACCTACAGACGATGTGCGGAATTGGAAAGAGAGAGAAGACCATGAACAGGTTGCAATGGTGATGATTCCTTGAGGAGACAAAGGCCCATTCTGGGTTGAGGAGTCACTGTTCTTTCCCCTTCATCACCTGTTCTGTTTATGGGGACTAATAACAACAGCCCCATTGCAAAACTCTGAAAGAACATGAGAAGAGTCCGTAGAACAGAACAACTTTGCAGACACTGCACTTTTAAGTGCCAAAGAGAGCTTATTATGAGGAAACAGCTGGCTCACCGTTCACTGAAAGAGAAAATAAGAGTGAACCGTATTTTTGACAAAAAGACTGGAAACCCCTAAAGTTGCTCTTCGTTGCTACAAGGTCCGCATGTCCAATTGATCCAAAGAAATTCTCTAGGACATCGTTTTAGAGTTCCCGCCGGAATATTGACACGGAGAAGTTGATGCATTCCCATAGCATATGCTCAGACGTCTGATCAGAGTTTTTACAAAGTTGACATCCACGAAGGAGAAATTCAAGTCCTCACATCGGGAAGAAATTAAAATGTAAGTCTGCCCACGGAAGAAGACGACTAGCGACGTTGCAGCCACTGATGATGTAAATGCCACTGATGGTGTGGATGCCACTGATGGTATGGATGCCACTGATGGTATGGATGCCACTGATGGTGTGGATGCCACTGATGGTATGGATGCCACTGATGTGTAGATGCCACTGATGTGTAGATGCCACTGATGGTGTGGATGCTACAGATGGTGTGATGTCACTGATGATGTGGATGCCATTGAAAATGATGAATTTTAAATTTCGAATATTTTTTAAGAGTTACGTATACGCAAACCTTCCTGGTTCTTCTGTAATATTCGTCTTTATTGAGATGTTGAAAAATTTTAAAATTATTTTTTAAAAATACTTTATTTAATGCTTTTGTTATTTATGTTGGCAACTTCTGGAATTGATAATCAATATGAAATTTTTAATGAATCTGAGTCATTAGAAAATGTGTTTTATTTCACATGGCAAACTTGGTATGTACCTACCTAGATATATTATACCCATGCCTCACACCTGTCCCGATGGCCATCACACACAGTCATACACCGTGTATAATGTGCCGGTAATCAAAAGCCAATATTGCCGTCAATGGCGAGGCATTATCTAACGAAATTAACGAAAAAGAAAGTACAAGATGTAATTATTAATTGAATAGACAACCATATTATCTTATAATGAAGAACCTATCACATTCGCATATGTCGTAGCATGTAGATAGTCTTGCGTGAAATTTCATAGTGTATCTTTTACGATGAAGCCAAAATCTTACACATTCATAAACCAGTTTGATATACCGAAATAGCGATAGGTACATATACGATTTAGACCACAATATGAAATCTAGTGTTATGTACTTGTTAATTACAGGGGCTCCGGGTTTTGAAATGAAATTTGATGGTTATATATAATACGCACACATTATACATATGTGTCGGTAAATATTTTGACAATCTTCGGCATAATTGGTGATCATTGCTCAAGCGCATTAAGTGATCACGTAAATCAGCCGATCACAGGTCGTATGCCCTGTAGGTGCCTTGAGTTCCTGGTTCTCCTATAATATTCCGACTTCGTCTCTATTGAGACGTTAAAATTTTGTCAAAAAAAATATCAATGACAGTTCGATGTTTGCATACATGCAACTTTAAAAAATATTAGAATTTATGGCTATTTTTTCTTTATCACCGATATACGAGTTGCCAGATTTATGATGCTAATAATCACGAATACCTACATCGAAAAACTATTTCTTAACTGGAAATCGTATCCGGGACATCAGGAGTCAGATATCCAAATAACTTTGTTCAAACCGCGAATTATAATAATAATAATTAGAATTTATTAAGCGCCGTTTAGTGATACAAAATCACTCCAAGGGCGCTGTAGCTTATTTGTTGGCTCATAGAAACAAGGCAGTCTTAAGAAGTCTGTCAATGCTCTGAGCTCCACGTATGTCAAGGGGCAATTTTTTCCATTTTAGAGGCCTGTTCACACTGAAACCGCGATCATAGTAAACCGCCTTATTGCCTCTGTCCGATCCTTTTAAAGAAATGATTCTCTGTGATCCAGATGATCTCAATATACGCTGTCTTCCTGATGGAGCATTCTTTTAGCACAGTTCTTGAATATAGCCAAGTCGTTCGGAATCTTAAACAACATCAAGTATACCTACTCGTTTTGGACATGTCAACCAGTGTAGTTTGATTAGAAGAGGTGTTATATTATGACATCTTTTGTCAGCTTCAAATATCATGATATCTTATTAATTGTGTTGATCAATTGTGTCGAATGATATTTAATCAATTGTGTTGAAAGCCGTCAATATTGGATTTTTTTATTCGATTTCATTTCCACGCAAAGCGCATTATTCGTATTCCTCTGGACTGGAAACCCTGGTTAGTTGAAAGAAATTGCCATTTGACTATAAACTCGCCACTAGTACCTACAGTATACAAGGAAGTGTTGATTATTATGATTTCAATAATATCCAATGTAATATTTACTCGCATAATATTATTATGATGTATTAAGTACTGTACGTGAATGATAATCTATACGTGTGCCTTTGATGTTTGATCAATACTTTATTGTGCGCATCATCTTCATACGTACGGCGGCATGTGTATGTGTGTGTGGAGTGTCCGCAGTGAAAGTTGTCTATATGTAATTTAAACAAGCGGCCATTTGTTAAATAAATGAGATTTTTTAACATTTCATAAAAGTATTATACATATTATAGAATCGTTAAACATTTCATATATTATATTATTGATTCGTTTAAATATCTCTCGCACGTTGATACCCATGTACTTTCCTCCATTGTATTATATATACTACATACTTAAGATGTCAACGTAAACAATATTATTTACCAAATGCATAATAATATAAATAGGTACAAATGTATTATGTAAACACAGTTCACACGTGTGGTAGTGAGACATAGACATATTGGACATACCTAATACATACATACATATCTATATTTTTCGTATGGTCAAACTCTGAATGCCGTGTCGGCCTTCGTGGCTCAGTTGGTTGGATATCTGACTGCTGAGCTAAAGGTTCCGGGTTCCATTCCCGGTGGAGACACATTTATTGATTGTGTTTTCAGTCTGGAAAAATAAAAAATAAAACTCTAAATGCTCTATTTAGTTTGTTGTAAAGATAAAATAACACTAGGTTATCTTAACACTTTTTTCTTTAACCTCACCTCTCTGTCTTTATTATACTGGAATTTTGCAATTTATTTTTAACTAACTTCTCGACCAGTTTCTAAAACTTTCAGAATTTTGTATTCCCGATGACACTGTACGATTCATTTGATATTTCGATAAAATTAAGTATTTTTGTATATCTTAACTTTAATTGTGACTGCTATACATGTTGCATAATATTCAGGCGTTATTTATATCTACATTAGATCGATTCCGAAACATTGAAAGTGCTATTTTTTTGTATACTTGTATTTATCTTTTAAAAGGACGGTCGTTTCGCCTTGGATCGGTGTGCCTGTTTTCTTTTTCATATTCGCTATGAATCTTTTTGCTGCTGTCTTCCTTTGTAATTTAGTTGGTTGGAAGAAATTGTCTAACGGCAATATCTATGTTTTTATATTTTATTTAGATGTCAAAAATAAATGTATTTTCTTACACCCAGTATAATTTTTTTTTCTCTTTCGTTTATTTTATATTTGATAAATTCATGACGTAAGTCTTGAGAGATTGTGCATCTCGATTTTTCTATTGATTTTTCTACCAATTTTTTTACACAATGTGTTAAGATTTCTTCTCTATATTATTAATGTATTTATTTCTTCTCTTTCAAATTATTGTAAATTGATTCATTTTTATTGTTGCTTCCTCTGTCATCATAGTTCTATTTGTTTTGTTTGTTAATACTTTTTTCTACAAAGCTTTTATAATTGTAATATTTCACGAGTAAATTCATAATTGGAATGTATTTATATTTAAAAGATTATGTAAATAATGTTATGTAATACATTCTGTGAATTTGCCAACAAATAAAAATAAAAATAAAATAAAATAAACAAAAAGAATATTAATAAGTATAATTTACACAGTATAAATTATATAAAAACAACAAAAAACAATAAAATATTCTAATTTACACAAAAAAACAAAGGAAGCACACAATATCTTAAAAGAACTTTTCCTTTAAGTATTCAATACCTAGGCGACGTAAAACGGCAAGACCAGATGCTTTCTTCCCACCAATGTGCAATATATTTGTTTATATTATGTACAAAAAAAAATGTTAAACTATATCATCTTTATGAATAAAGAAACGGTATAATAGTATACCTGATCACTGTTATTTGAAAATCTTTTGAAAACTTAGATAAATTTTATAACTTAAATTCAAAATAAAAGTCGATAGGTACCTACATAAAATTTCTGTCATCTTGTTGATCGTTTTTCTGTTTTCTTATTGGTGCAAATAATGAAACAATTTCTATACAAAACCTTTTTGTTTTAGAAACGAATAGACAGCTAAATAATAATGTATTTTTTTATTGTTTCAGTGTCCATCCTTCAGTGGCTAATTCCGTATCAACTCACCTGTCAGACGTAATGGCCGCCATTAGAAGACACGACTGTTCCGAATTCAAATGCCGGCAGACATGACACTTGGCGCCATAATATTTGAATTCTATTATGTTGCCAGGACTGTAATTTTACTATATTGACCACAATAGAATATTATTATCTATTTATTTATTTAATAGAACGTATTTATATGGAACACTATTAAACAAAATACCAAGGAAAATACTTAAAACATCAAATTAATATTTCCAAATAAAAAAGATGTAGATATTAAAAAAACAAACGATGGTGCTAAAAAACAATGTGTTGAACATAATTTATTTGAATTACATTCGTGTCCTTAAAATTTATTTGTTTATTTAAGATTTTTCATTTATTACAATATTTTATAATATACATACTCTTATAAATTTTTGCAGTACCTACATAGCTTTTCGTTTATGAGAACAAAAATTGAGTGTTTTTTTTTTAAACAGGAATGTTCATTTATGATATGAAAAACGTGTAAAAATGTTCAACCCTTATACGGGTGCTGGCTTTTAAAATAAAAATTCTTATCTAATTCATATCTATAGAATTTCGTATACTTAAGTTAAGGACTTTTCTAGATCTATGAAATCACACTTTTAATTTGTTTTGGATTTGATGCAATCTATACTATTTCTTCATAAGTCAACTTCTTCAATCAAAATAAAGCGATGCATTGACTCCACCTCCTTTTTTGAGGAGAAGTACTTCTTATTCCTTATTATCAGGTGACTTGTGTGAGATGCCTACGACCTGTGAATTTATTCATAAATACCTAAGCATTCCAGTATAATATAATATACAACGTTATATTAATATTGAAACCTCAATTTATACATTTGTCTTTATAAACAGAACTTAGTTCTAAAAAAATATAAACATAACATCAAAAATACCATGGTATTATCCTGTTTATATTTTTATTTTATTCTTAAATGGTCAATAAATTATAGGTAATATAGACATTACAAATAAATTATATTATTTATTAAAAATCCTAGTGATTATAGACTAAGTTTATTAACTTATCAAAGTTTTATCCACACATACATAATACTTATGTATAATGTACTATATAAAAATACCTACAACTTTAAATCCTATTTATTTATTTAATTTTAGTATTATATATTGACGCTTCATGTTACGTGTTGTAGATTAAAAAATTAAGTTATTGTTTCGTATCAATATTTAATAATATAAAATGATTTTTAAAATGAAAACAATTTATATATTATTAGTTAAATAATATTTTAATCATTGTTTTCGTCTTTAAAAATCTATATAGTTTTTGAAATATGAAGTGTCTTATCTGATGTGCAATAATGCAAAATATAATGAATGATAAATTTCAAAAAAATATATAATATCAATATATTTTTTATACTTACAAAATTCTTTATCACACCGAATTGATAAAGATGCCAATTTTCCATTAAATTTGGATTCAGAACGTACTACACTCTTGATTATAAAAAAATATTCCAAGATTCAGCGACTGCCAGACTTGTGTAACAGTGTAAAGGCTGTTTTTTTTCTGTTAAAAGATTGCACATAAGGCAACAACGATTGGATAATGTGAATCCCGAGTACTGGTAAAAACTGAGTGAAATAACAGCCATCAAAGTGTTGAATAATGCGTGTTGAACATTTACCACGGAATAATTTTGAACGAAATTATGTCTTCCATTTAAACACACTTTGTTTGGTGGAAACCCTTGACATTCACCTATGAAGTTCAATCGTTCAACGTTGTTTGAGCCCGACTAAAAGTAATTTTCACTACGCCTGTCGTCTCGTAGTGAATTGGCAATGTGTATAGCACAGACCGAAAAGAAATACCGTAGTGAATATATAAATACATAATCACATTTTTTACGCTTCATACTGACAGTTTTAAACATTTTGAAGAATTTTATATGCGAAATGCGAAAGCCACCAGTACTCAAGGTTCGAATTATCCCCCACCAGTACTCAGGGTGTGTATATACCTACTAAAACTTAAGTCTGGCATTAGCTGGCTCTTGCACTAAAACCTACTATAACTGAAAAATAAGTTATAATATGGAAAAAACAAGTTTAAAATCAACAAGTAACTACATGTAGTGAGCATTATTATAATTATTGAACAATTTAAATGATTATTTAGTCTTGTAATGGACTTTTCAACTAATATACCTAAATTACAAGTCATGTAACGAGGAATTAAAAATGGCAGAATTTTAAAATGTAATTTGACTTTTAATTTATATAATTATGGATTTAAACAATATCCTTTTTTATTTTTATTTAAAACTAAATTTATATAAATTCCCAGTAGATTCTTTTTAAATAACGAAGCACTAGTGTAAATTTGCACTAAGTTATATTTTTTAATTATTATGTCAGATTTCTAAATGTAAACTACAATAATTTTAATTAAATTATAGCCAAAAAGCTTTTTTATTTATTTAATTTAACTGTTTATTTATGGATGACATAATATTATGTTGATAATATATTATTATTTATTTTACTCATTGTAAATATTAATATTAAGTTTCATATAAGAATTTGTTTTTTTTTTATATTGAATAAAATATTTAAAAAAAATATTTTTTTTTTCCTAAAATACCTATGTTTACCCAATAAAAATATTTTGACTATAGAAATATGTAGTTAATTTTCACACAATAGAATGTAAATTAATTTCATTAAACAACTAGATTATTTGACGAAGCTTTCGTGGTTCAATTAGTCCCGGGTTCGATTCCCGGTAGATGCACAGTATTTCCATGTGTTTTCGATCCGGATTTGTTAGATGATTAACATGATGATTGTGTCGTGATAAAGCCTACTCATAATAATGTTGACAAAAATGTCAAATGAAATTGTGATATCAAACTTTGTAAAATTATTAGCTAAAAATTAAAAGTTCACTACACTAAAAACCAAGGAGAAAACTATATTTAAAAATCCTAATATTGAAACAAGATGTCTGAAGAACAACTTTATCGTCATATTTCATTTTATGATAAATATATCAATCGAGACGAAACCGGTACTTATATATTATTTTTACATGAGAATATATTATATATTTTTTATACGGACAACAAAATAAATAATATGTGTTTATAATCTGAATTAAATATATTTTTTTTAAATGCTCTAATATTTTTTATCCTAACGCCATCTAGTGATTCGATCATGAACTTTTTAATACCACAGAGACTTTTATGAGTTGCCTTCTCAAACGTTCCGACAGCTTATAATAACTAGAGGCCCAGTATTTCAGTCGGCCCTTAGGAGTTTAACTCAAGTTTAACAAAAATATTGCGTATTTCAGTACCAAATCTTCCCTCAAATACGTCACTAAACCACAAATATTTAACTCAACGTTTCTGGCGGATTGCGTGTCTTAATCTTGAGTTAAGTATTGTTTCTAGTCTTTTTCGCCAGGTGGCGTACTAATCGCCGCACGCTTTAATGTTTTATTTCATTTTATACTACAAATAACTATGCATAATAATTATAATCATGATTTATTTTTGATGTTAAAATAAAAGACTTGATATAGAAGTGGTTCATGTATTTAATATTTATTTTCTTTTTTACATAATTATATTGTATTGCCTGACAACAAACGAAATAAACTGTCAGCCATAATGAAACGTCAGGCACGCAACTTTATTTTTGCGATGTTTTTTCATCCCACTTTTTAAATTGATCCATCCTGTTTCTATATATATATAATGTGTATTCTTAAATTTTCTACATAAGACACTATTTTACCATGATCACTTAGTTCCATATCTATCTGTAAAATGTACATACATTTTGCATTGAAGTACTACGTACGTAGTACATATTCTTCAATCACATTTTTTCACTACAATGTTTGATTTTAATCAAAAAAAACATCGATCTGTATAAAAAATTGAAAAAGTAACATGCTGTGTAATGAAACAAATAAAATAATGTGTTGTTATAACAATAAAATAATATTTAGTCACAGCTTCGCGTCACGTATCATTTAAGGTTATTACAATTTGACTTGAATTTGACAGATGCGTTATAGACAATAACCATAGAAAACGTAAAATATATCTATAGTTGAAGATTACGTAACTGACGTTTCATTTTGCACTGAAATACGCGAATGAAATTTAATCTTCCCTAAACTTTTAACTTGGATTACTAAATCCAACGATTTAAGGGCCAACTGATATCTCGGGCCAGAGTCTACAATCCGAATCTACCCGTTTGCATTCTGTTTCCGGTTGGCTCTCTGATTGGTTGAGATCTCGTAGTATTAAGTCAAATGAGCTGTGAAATTTTATATTAAATGCGGAAAATTAAAAGAATATTATATATTTAATTTATAATAATTTATAATTCAATTTATAAAGCAACTCGCTCACGCGAGTCGCTATTATTATTATACACAAACTTAAACCTAACCTAAGAATGCAGAAAATAAACTCAGGGGCTAGACGCTACTCTTATAATATACAACATACCTAAATAAGGTATGATATTTTTATTTTTCATATCCCAGCAAAAAGAAATGTATTCTGCTATTCGTGGCGGAGACCAATCCAACAAATAAGAGATCATTACAATTGGTCCAGCAGTTCTTGAGTTATAAATGGTGTAACTAACCCGACTTTGTTTTATTTATATAGATTATAATCTGTTATAATCCATATAAATTGTAGATTCATCGATAAAATAATAATAAGAATACAAAAATTGGTAATAATTAATACATGTACCTAGATCGACTTTTTAATCACAAATTCCATAGGGTTAATATGTAAAATCATAAGTAAGATGGCCAGCGCAAAATAAAACTATATAACCTATTTCAGCGGGTACAAAATACTTTATTTCATATATTTTTCATATAATATAATATTTTCTTCCACTAACCAGATAACGAAATATTTTGAATTGGAAAACCAATTTATTTCGCGATTTCGTTAACAGATGTCAGTCGAGCATTCACGAACGTCAATGTCTGATGTAGATACAGTCACATAATAACAATAGGTTCTAGTTTCTTTCCCTTTTGGATCAGTAAGTATATACTTACTTATGTTTAATTTATTATCAGTGTTAATTTAAACCCTGAAGTAGGCTTTCTTTGTTTTTATTTCTTCGCTGTACGATGCGATGTGCGCCAGGATTGATGGTAGCAGTTTATCTAGCGCCCAGAGTGCTAGCTCATTTAGTATTAACCGGGGTGCACCACGTGGAGGCGAACTAGCTTTTTTTAAGAATATAGGAAGTTACTAAAACAACCTAAGCTAGATTTGGAATACCTCTTGACCAGCAGAAGGCTCAGATCAAGAAATCTCCCGCTAAAAACAGCAAAAAATCTACATGACTCCAACTTAAGCATCATGGAGACATAGAGAGCCAGATGGGAGGAGGCCTCGGACCCGGTGAACCACGGCCTGCCCTGCATATCAATTAAACCGCCGGGATTCGATCAGCCACGTAAAGTCGGGACAGCCTTAAATAGAATCCGAACTAGACATGGCAGATGTGCTGACTTTTTTCACAAATGTGGCTGGTTGGACTCCCCTAGATGCGACTGCGGGGCTGATAGACAGATCATGGACCACATTGTGTCCAAGTGTGACCTCAGAGCGTACGCGGGAGATTTCAAGGACTTCTTCTTGTTGAGTGACTCAGCGACTTATTATATTTTAAACATTGACATAAAACCTTGACAAGCAAGCCTACTTGTGCTATTATTTTTATTTATTTATTTATACATCTTCTTGTACATAATATAAACAAATATAATTGTACACTGGCGGGCTTATTGTTACCAACCAGATTAGAAAGTATGACAACAGCAAATAAAAAAGAGTAAAAGAAATCAAAGAAAATACGTATCACACTTAAATACTATTAAAACAAAAAAAAATTATAATTCATAGCAAGAAAAAGGACATGGTAAGGACAGGAGAGGAAATCGGGATCAGGTGTTCAAGGATAAATATTCCTTCTTTAGTTTTTTCTTGAAAATACTAAGTGAGTTAGACGACGCAATATCCGGACTAAGGCTATTCCATAATCTTGCTGATTGTACTTCGAACGAAGAGCTGAGAAATTCTGTATTATGGATAGGCATGGATAGTGTTGTACGTTCAGCAGATCAGAGTGGAAGTCCATGATTGGATAAATAAGTTAATTTGCTATTATTATTTTATTATTTTTATTTTTTTTACTATTATCTTTGTATCTAAACTTTGTTTTGTTATAATGTGTATGTGATTAACCCATACGATAAATAAAATAAAACCCTGAAGACCTATATTAGGCAGAACCAATAGAGACAGAATCCCCAATGCGGAGATCCGCAAATCCTACAATAGAGGACATCGTAAGATAGAATAGGCAAAGAAGTCGAGGGAACTCGTGGACCAAAAGAATCCCGAAAGGGTTCCTTTGATACCAATTACCGCAATGTGTGAAATAAGTATCAGAGGGTCAGCGACTTCTGAGAAAACCATAAGAACGAAGAGCTGGACATCCTCATCCGGACTGAATTCCTGTAGAAACGGATCGAATATATTTTTGATTTTTTGGGCGTCCTGGGTTCGATTCCCAGCAGAGGAGAAATTTATTTAAATTTATTTCTCACGCAAATATTGCTTCTCTGGGCTGGAAACACTGGTTAGTTGGAAAAAATTGTCATACGGCAATAAATTCGCCACTTGCGCAGGGTGCAAGGAAGTGTTCGCATTTTTTTTTTAGCGGCGCTGGCCGATTTACTAATGATATTAATAACAATTAAGCACTACAAATAATAACACTCAATTATTATTATTACCATTATACACTTCCTCAAAAGAATTAGCAGATTAATGCGTAAATTGTAAATTATTTAAAAGAGCAAAATAAAATGCAACAAACGCATCATCAAGCTTTCAATTGGGAATAGTTCACCCATCCAGATACTTAACATATCAAAGGATTAGGCTCTGAGGAGGTCTCTATACTACCTAACAACCCTACTGATTCCCGAATATTAACGTTTAAAAAATCTTTAACGATTCTACATGTATTCATAATTACCGTTTTTTGCATTTTTATTATTAAATTTTTCGATAAATCTATAATTTCTAAATTACGGATAAATAAAATAAAAAAAAACGATTTTGGAATAATGCCAGTGGCTGAAATAATGAACGGTAATATTATTATTTTACGAGAATGCCAAAGTCTTTTAATTTCGTTACCTAAAGCGGTGTATTTTCTAATTTTTTCATCAAAAGTTTTTATAATATTACTAGAATTTGGAATAGCCACGTCGCAAATATATGTTATTTTTTTAATTTTATCATGTATTATTAAATCGGGTCTGTTATGTTGAATTGACCGGTTAGTTAATATTGTTTTATCGTAATAAAGCGAAATATTATTATTTTCTAAAAATGAAATCGGATCATATTCATAATATGGTTTTATGTTTATCGCGTCAATTAATTTATATTTAATAGCTAAATTTTGGTGTATTATTTTTGCTACTTGGTTATGTCTAAATGTATATTCTGATTGCGCGAGAAAAGAACAGCCCGATATTATATGCTCGATTGTTTCCGGAAAAGCCAAACATTTCCTACAACTATCATCTACTACATTTATGTCTTTTATTATATATTTTTGATAATTTTTAGTTTTTATTACTCTATCCTGAATCGCTATTATAAAACCTTCTAAATCCGCGTCCAAATCACCAATACTCAACCATTTGTTTGACCAAATTTTGTCAACATAATATTATTATTAATATTTGACAGAAATAAATATTTTTTGTATGTACGCTTGAACTGAGCTAAAAATCACTCTGATATTGTGAGACACGCTCATTGGCTTCATGTTTCTGAATTGATTGATTTTAAAACTCGATTAAGCTTGGGAAATCGTATTAATCATAATATTCGTCCTTCATCATGACATTTATTCTTTACCAATACATCATTCATTAAGATATTCATCCATTGCTATGCAACACTCAGCATGGTTGCATTATTGTAAAGGGACTTTGTCTTAAGTCAATTCTTGTGTTTACATTGACATTCATCCTTAATTTCAATAATTATTCTACTTACACATTGGTACAAATAGGTAAATAAGACAAAAATGACTTTATAAGTCTGGCGCAATTCAAGGGTGACTTCTATGCGAAAAATGCATTTGTCACCTCAGGTATAAGAATTGTTGCTCTCATTATTTACAAAAAACCAATTCTCTCAATAGATGGCGTTACATCAAAAATAAATAAAAAATAATAAGAATGTTATTCATAATTTCACACATAGATGGCTGTAGTAACCTTATTTTCAAGCGAAAAGAATTTCAGTATTACAATATATAGAACCAGGGCCGGATAAATCATAGAACAACCCGGAACAAGAAATCAGGGCGCTTGTCTAAAAAGGGCGCTTAAAATCCTAAAATGTTAATTATATAAATCAAAAATTCCCCAGGTATGGCACTCGGTTCTCTCTGCCTTCCCCGAAAGGGACACGGCGTGATGGTGTGTATGATAAAATTCTGCGGTGTTAATATCTTGTCCGTCTATTACCGTGTTATTCGTAAACATATATATACCTACTAAATACTAACAACTGCTCGACAGTCGATTCACACACACACACACAAAATAATCATTCTAATAATTTACTTGCTAAAGTGTTAAATTATCTACATAATGAAGCCAGCGCCCCCCTATCTGAAATCGCCCGGGCGCTTGATAATGAATTTCATATGAGATGATAGCGGCGTGTTTGAAAACATTCCAGATGCTACACGCCACAGTAACTTTAATTATACATTATACTAAGAACTCTTATTGCTTGTTAATGAAACTACATAAGCCGTTTCAATAAGCGGAACCTGTCAGCAACTAATAGCAAGGTTTTCTAAAAAAGGGAAACGAAGTTCTTTAGAAATGTTATGATAATTTCAGTGAAGTTTTCCCTTTCGACTTTAGCGACATACTTACTTATTTTCTCGATCTCGGTCGCCGACTCGTCACCTGACTCTTTCAATTATTCATATATTATTGTTTCTATCTCTCTCTTCTGTCTGATGTCAAATGTTAACACGTGTCCATATTTTTTACGAGTCTAGTATAGACCATAGATTTTAATATATACCTATAACTAGATGGAATACTAGTTGGCAAAGTGTATCGAAATCAATGGGAGTTTTCGTGTGCTGTTTTGTGTAAAATTCATTGGCATACCTCGTTTTATTAATATTAATTTATGTAGGTATTTATTATACCAAGAACTTATTTAGTGTTTTGTTATTAAGTTTATTTGTTATTAGAATCGCGATTTGTTTTTTTTATTTTAAGTTTGGTGTGATTTTAAATTTTTACTGGAATTTGATAATTATATTGAGTTTTTTTTAATTAAAAATAGTTTTTATGATATTTTTAGTGTTAACATTAGTTATTAAGTTTAGTTTATTTACATAATACTTGAGATAGTTAAAAGGACTTTTAAATTATATTTTACTTTAAACGGTTTATGTGATGATCCAATATTTTAAAAATTGTAAGACCTAAGGTTTTAGTTTAAAATACCTACTTCTCAGGATACGTTACATACATGAATAGGAATAGGTAGAATTATAATTTATTTTTGTTCTTTGGTTTATATTGATATATTGATTTTTACTGTATAATATTGCATAATATACTGCATAATATAATATTGAAATTCCAAACATTTGAGAAGGACGGGGGGGGGGGGCGGTTTGAAATATATTGCTCTGGGCGCAAAAACATGTTTATCCGGCCCTGTATAGAACTTTCAAAATTGAATTTATAGGGATCTCATTAAAAAGGCACAATTTGTGAACGTTGCGCAAGCGCATAAAGTGATCACGTAAACAAGCCGATGACAGGTCGTAAGCCCTGTAGGTGCCTTGATTTCCCGGTTCTCCTACAGTAAATATTCCAACTTTAAAAATTATTCTACTAATATCTTTAGCATAATTCTAACTCTGAAGTCTGTCATTTCAGTGTGAGAGATTCGACATTTTTTCTTCAGCCATCTTTGGTCTAGTAATGGACTTATGCCTCCCTCTGAGACCTCCACAGCACTCTATCCTGGCCAGACCGCATCCATTCGCCTCCAGCCACTCGTCTAATCACCTTATATGACGCTTTCAAACACTTACTCCATCTAGAGTCTGTGGTTTGGGCGACTTGCCCTGCGCAGCTCCACTTCTGCTTGGCAACCTTTTGGACAACGTCGGTTATTTTGGTTTTCTCTCTTATCCACAAGATAATTTTTCAATCCTAGCATTCTCCTTTCCATGGCTCTCTGTGCTATTGCTAAATTATGTAGCATAGAGATATTTATTTATTTAAAGCTTCTTGGGCACATTTTCACAATGGCGGGCTTATTGCCAAATGGGAATATCTTCCAACCAACCATATTCATTTGGTGAAAGCTATTTTATTTATGATATGTACCAACATTTTTATGATTACAACATATAATAAAAATACAATTACATATAAAAACAATAAAGAAAAGGAGGGGTCAGGAGAGGGCGGAGGAGACAAATTTAAGTGTTATGTGTAAGGAAATGATTCCTCAAATTTCTTTTGAAAGCGGGAAGTGTTAATGAAACTCAAAGTTGCGATGAGATGTGGATCCAAAGACGAGCTGCTTGTACGGAGAAAGATGTGGTGAAAAAGGAAGTATTATGTACTGGGATACTGAGCGTTCTTTCAGTATTTGAACGAAGAAGCAACGCATGTTCTGAGAAGAAGTGAAATTTATTTCGTAGATAAACTGGAGCGTTGGGGTTGTTTAAGACCTTGTAAAGAAGTGTGAGGGTATGAAGGTTCCTACGCTGCCTGATTGTGAACCACCTTAAAAGGGATACAACGTTATGTTAGTTTATTATCAATATTATGGAAAATCGCATCACATATTTTATGTTGAATTTATAAAGTGTATCAGAACACCTAAATTTAAATCAAATATTAACAAATTCAGGTCAGCAAGATACCTATTCCATTCTAGTATAATTTCACATTAGCGAAGGCAGTTCTACATACATGTTCTTACATTGTACATACTTCTAGAGACTTTATTCTTCCGTGGGGTATTGTCTCTCATATGACAATGGCAAACAATCATAATTAACATTACTTGTGGGTAGGTAAGTACTTCCAAAGTGGTTTGGTTAAAATGCGGAATGCAAGAGACGATGACAATTGTTAGGATTTTGCCACAAGCACAGCATTGCAGAGGAAGTAATACTGTCACATCATGAGCTGTCGCGTTGCACAATCCTTTGTTTGTCCCGTATTTTTTTTTTTGAAAATTTGAGACATCATCATGTTGTCAAATTACGAAATTTATTTAATAAGATGGTGTGTTGTTATTATGATGTTAACTAATGTGATTTCGTTAACAAAAGCTGCGTCAAATTATAGTATATTTTGACATCCTTAAATTTTGTTATTGCGTTGTCAAAGATGCATTGCATATATTTTATGAACCAGATATTTTTTTCTTCCTCGCTAACTTAAAAGGATTGTGGGGAGTTATGAATTCACAATTTTTGCAGATTATCAACTAGTATCATGCTGAGATTGTATTCTGAAAGTTTCATCACAATGTATCTCTGTGTGTCTATTATGTGCTGTGTGCTATGAACGGCGTATTTATTCTACTTTATCGATTATAGACTTCTTAAGTGCGATTTTTCAAATTTTGCTAATTTGTAGATCTAATACTTTAATACTTGATTTTGAAGGATATCTGAATAGTGATTCTCAATTTTTTTAACTTTCAAATATTTCAATGTTACCCCAAGCTCAGGAAACTCGTCATTAAAATGTTTTTTTTTTATTTTTCTACGGACAATTCTTGGTAGAACTCCATTTCAAATTATAAATAAATTTGGTATGGTAAAATAAAACCAAAGTTTTCAGTTCTACTACTTAAATGACACTGACTAGTTTCGGTCATCCAGTGACCTAGTCAGTGTCATTAAAAATAGTAGAACTGAAAACTTTGGTTTTATTTTACCATACCAAATTTATTTATAATTCGTAATTTGTTAAGTATTTTATTTTTCAAATTGGTAAAAAGGCACATCATTTTCTTGAATGGCATTGAAGAATTATCAATTTTTCATAATGAAATATTTAAAACAAAAGAAAATTATCTTATTTTTATTATTTAACTAGTGAACACCCGGCAAACTTCGTATTGCCTGTATAATTAAAAATCGTCCTCCATAACCACCCGTCGCTTCAGACTCTTCAATACCTCCCATCCCTTCAGTACTTCCCGTCCCTTCAGTTACTCCCGTCCCTTCAGTTACTCCCGTCCCTTCAGTTACTCCCGTCCCTTCAGTTACTCCCGTCCCTTCAGTTACTCCCGTCCCTTCAGTTACTCCCGTCCCTTCAGTTACTCCCGTCCCTTCAGTTACTCCCGTCCCTTCAGTTACTCCCGTCCCTTCAGTTACTCCCGTCCCTTCAGTTACTCCCGTCCCTTCAGTTACTCCCGTCCCTTCAGTTACTCCCGTCCCTTCAGTTACTCCCGTCCCTTCAGTTACTCCCGTCCCTTCATTACCTCCCGTCCCTTCATTACCTCCCGTCCCTTCATTACCTCCCGTCCCTTCAGTAGTCCCGGTCATACGCTCGACAATTCATCAAAGTTTCATTGAAATTGATTGAACGGTTCCAATGATAGTCCACCTTCATCGGTAAAATGACCTGATACCCGATGAAGAAGAAGAAGAAGAATTTTTTTTTAATCCAGAAACCATCCCGGGCATACACTCGACAATTCTTCAAAGTTTCATTGAAATTGAATGAACGGTTCCCAGGATAGTCCACCTTCATAGGTAAAATGACCTGATACCCGATGAAGAAGAAGAAGAAGAAAATATTTTAAATTCAGAAATCATCCCGGGCATACGATCGACAATTCACCAAAGTTTAATTGCAATCGGATGAACGGTTCCCAGGATAGTCCAAAACTCAATGAAGAAGAAGAAGAAGAAAAAAATTTTTGATCCAGAAACCATCCCTGGTATACTCTCGACAATTCACCAAAGTTTCATTGCAATCGGATTAACGGTTTAGGAGCGCATTCAACACATACATACAAACATTCAAATTTATAATATAGATTAACTTATTTTTTGAAAATGCTGAATATAAATGGTGGTTGACTGGTAGAGATTGCCTGCGGGCAATAAGTCCGCCACGTTGTTTAAAACAATAAAAGTATTTTATTATTATTATTAATATAAATATTATTAATAAATTGTGTAGACTGTGTAACTCTATCAAATAAAAAAAAAGATAAATACATAGCAAGTCGTGCAGATAGAAATGATTCAAACAAAGTTTAAAATGTTACCACATTTTTTATTATGTCATACACACTTACACAGATAACGATGAATAATATTACGAAATTTAGCATACGGCATATCAACTAAATGAGACGTCTATATGTTTGACTGTCATAATCTAATTAACTGCGATTCTTCAAAAGCATTCAAGACAAACATACAACACTACTTTCTCTTGCCATCATTATACAAATATAGGAAGAAGATATTCATACAGATGTCACCATAAACAAATAATGTCATTAAATTTAACGACTCCATATTATAATACATTCATATGCACGCACTTATTATTACTTCCTAGGTATTGTAAACAATTAACTCCATTCAAATTCATGCATCAGAATTTAGTCTGTAACTTAATCTCTTAATACATAAGCGACATTGATTATAATCTGTTCGTATGGAAAGAAGTTGAATGACAGCTTGAGTAATATCTGCATAATATGCGGCCTGAACAAGGAAACGCTACAACACATCTTTCTTTGGATCCCACATCCAGCAATTCAGCTAAATCCAGCACATTTTTCGGCTTGCTGGATCCGACAAAATGCGCGGACTCCAGCGTTGCGGTACCGTAATTAATTTATTTCTTAAATAATGGCGGAAAAGTCTAGGTTGTTGTAATAAAACATTAAGATTCCATCTAAAAATGTAACAACTTTTACACAGAATCTTCGTTTTTTTAAATAAGTTATAGTACTTACTAATATCCAAGTAAGACATTTGGAGATTTACCAATACGAAAAAAAGTCAATGCCATGAAATAATGTTTTTCTAAATGTAAGGAGAGATGTGACTTCTTCATATTATTAAGCGATATGATAATTTTATACGACAAAATAAATACTATCAAAGGAGAAAAATGACTTCTTCATACTATTAATCGATATGATAATTTTACACGACAAAATAAATACTATTAAAGGAGAAAAATGACTTCTTCATACTATTAATCGATATGATAATTTTACACGACAAAATAAATACTATTAAAGGAGAAAAATGACTTCTTCATACTATTAATCGATATGATAATTTTACACGACAAAATAAATACTATTAAAGGAGAAAAATGACTTCTTCATACTATTAATCGATATGATAATTTTACACGACAAAATAAATACTATTAAAGGAGAAAAATGACTTCTTCATACTATTAATCGATATGATAATTTTACACGACAAATAAATACTATTAAAGGAGAAAAATGACTTCTTCATACTATTAATCGATATGATAATTTTACACGACAAATAAATACTATTATAGGACAAAAATGACTTCTTCATACTATTAATCGATATGATAATTTTACACGACAAATAAATTCTATTAAAGGAGAAAAATGACTTCTTCATACTATTAATCGATATGATAATTTTACACGACAAATAAATACTATTAAAGGAGAAAAATGACTTCTTCATACTATTAATCGATATGATAATTTTACACGACAAAATAAATACTATTAAAGGAGAAAAATGACTTCTTCATACTATTAATCGATATGATAATTTTACACGACAAAACAAATAGGTACTATTAAAGGAGAAAAATGACTTCTTCATACTATTAATCGATATGATAATTTTACACGACAAAATAAATACTATTAAAGGAGATAAATGACTTCTTCATACTTTTAATCGATATGATAATTTTACACGACAAAACAAATAGGTACTATTAAAGGAGAAAAATGACTTCTTCATACTATTAATCGATATGATAATTTTACACGACAAAATAAATACTATTAAAGGAGAAAAATGACTTCTTCATAAATAGATATGATAATTTTACACGACAAAATAAATACTATTAAAGGAGAAAAATGACTTCTTCATACTATTAATCGATATGATAATTTTACACGACAAATAAATACTATTAAAGGAGAAAAATGACTTCTTCATACTATTAACCGATATGATAATTTTACACGACAAAATAAATACTATTAAAGGAGAAAAATGACTTCTTCATACTATTAATCGATATGATAATTTTACACGACAAAACAAATAAGTACTATTAAAGGAGAAAAATGACTTCTTCATACTATTAATCGATATGATAATTTTACACGACAAAATAAATACTATTAAAGGAGAAAAATGACTTCTTCATACTATTAATCGATATGATAATTTTACACGACAAAATAAATACTATTAAAGGAGAAAAATGACTTCTTCATACTATTAATCGATATGATAATTTTACACGACAAAATAAATACTATTAAAGGAGAAAAATTACTTCTTCATAAATCGATATGATAATTTTACATGACAAAATAAATAGGTACTATTAAAGGAGAAAAATGACTTCTTCATACTATTAATCGATATGATAATTGTACACGACAAAATAAATACTATTAAAGGAGAAAAATGACTTCTTCATACTATTAATCGATTTGATAATTTTACACGACAAAATAAATACTATTAAAGGAGAAAAATGACTTATTCATACTATTAATCGATATGATAATTTTACACGACAAAATAAATAGGTACTATTAAAGGAGAAAAATGACTTCTTCATACTATTAATCGATATGATAATTTTACACGACAAAATAAATAGGTACTATTAAAGGAGAAAAATGACTTCTTCATACTATTAATCGATATGATAATTGTACACGACAAAATAAATACTATTAAAGGAGAAAAATGACTTCTTCATACTATTAATCGATATGATAATTTTACACGACAAAATAAATAGGTACTATTAAAGGAGAAAAATGACTTCTTCATACTATTAATCGATATGATAATTTTACACGACAAAATAAATAGGTGCTATTAAAGGAGAAAAATGACTTCTTCATACTATTAATCGATATGATGATTGTACACGACAAAATAAATACTATTAAAGGAGAAAAATGACTTCTTCATACTATTAATCGATATGATAATTTTACACTACAAAATAAATACTATTAAGGAGAAAATGGCTTCTTCATACTATTAATCGATATGATAATTTTACACGACAAAATAAATACTATTAAAGGAGAAAAATGACTTCTTCATACTTTTAATCGATATGATTATTTTACACGACAAAACAAATAGGTACTATTAAAGGAGAAAAATGACTTCTTCATACTATTAATCGATATGATAATTTTACACGACAAAACAAATAAGTACTATTAAAGGAGAAAAATGACTTCTTCATACTATTAATCGATATGATAATTTTACACGACAAAATAAATACTATTAAAGGAGAAAAATGACTTCTTCATACTATTAATCGATATGATAATTTTACACGACAAAATAAATACTATTAAAGGAGAAAAATGACTTCTTCATACTATTAATCGATATGATAATTTTACACGACAAAATAAATACTATTAAAGGAGAAAAATTACTTCTTCATAAATCGATATGATAATTTTACATGACAAAATAAATAGGTACTATTAAAGGAGAAAAATGACTTCTTCATACTATTAATCGATATGATAATTGTACACGACAAAATAAATACTATTAAAGGAGAAAAATGACTTCTTCATACTATTAATCGATTTGATAATTTTACACGACAAAATAAATACTATTAAAGGAGAAAAATGACTTATTCATACTATTAATCGATATGATAATTTTACACGACAAAATAAATAGGTACTATTAAAGGAGAAAAATGACTTCTTCATACTATTAATCGATATGATAATTTTACACGACAAAATAAATAGGTACTATTAAAGGAGAAAAATGACTTCTTCATACTATTAATCGATATGATAATTGTACACGACAAAATAAATACTATTAAAGGAGAAAAATGACTTCTTCATACTATTAATCGATATGATAATTTTACACGACAAAATAAATAGGTACTATTAAAGGAGAAAAATGACTTCTTCATACTATTAATCGATATGATAATTTTACACGACAAAATAAATAGGTGCTATTAAAGGAGAAAAATGACTTCTTCATACTATTAATCGATATGATGATTGTACACGACAAAATAAATACTATTAAAGGAGAAAAATGACTTCTTCATACTATTAATCGATATGATAATTTTACACTACAAAATAAATACTATTAAGGAGAAAATGGCTTCTTCATACTATTAATCGATATGATAATTTTACACGACAAAATAAATACTATTAAAGGAGAAAAATGACTTCTTCATACTATTAATCGATATGATAATTTTACACTACAAAATAAATACTATTAAGGAGAAAATGGCTTCTTCATACTATTAATTGATATGATAATTTTACACTACAAAATAAATACTATTAAGGAGAAAATGGCTTCTTCATACTATTAATCGATATGATAATTTTACACGACAAAATAAATAGGTACTATTAAAGGAGAAAAATGACTTCTTCATACTATTTTCAATCGAATAAAATATACTTAAAATACAAATACAACCATGTTCTTTTATGCTAATGGGAATATTTATGTTTTTATTTAAATTCAAAAATTGCTGGATTTTTAACAAAATCTGCAAAAATCCTGCTGGATTGCAATCCCTATCTGAAGTGTCCTATAGCCTATGACACTTATTAAAATATTCCTTCCCACCTCACCTCATCACCAATGGCGCTACAGCCCATTATGAGCCTTGACCTCCTCAAGAACTATCCGCCAATACAACTGATTAATCGTCCGCACCTTCCAATGCACTGATTGCTTTTAAGTTCCTTTCTACATCACCCATCTACCTTAATTTGGGTCTTCCCACATTTCGCCTCTCATCTGGTCGTGTGTTGAGAATCTTCTTCGGGACTCGGTTCTCCTCCATGCGTTGGAAATGTCCCAACGCTGAAGATGTCCTATGTTGGGCTCATTGTACAGGGGTATCCACCGAGAAATTAAAATAATAAAACTGATGAAAATAAAACTCATGTATTGTTCGGAAGTAATGAAATATTTTTTGATATCATAGATTCACAGAGACACCTAATAACAAACGTCCAAGATACCTAACCCGCGAAATGTTACCTACATTGTTAGAGTCTGTATAAAGTCCACTCAATGGTATAAGAGAAGCTCCTAGCTTAATGGTTTTCAAGAAGCTTCTGAAGTCACACTTATTTTTTTGTATTAAGAGGACATATAACGCTAAATCTAGCCACTTAAAACATAATATGTTAAAACCGCCTAATGCACTATGAAGTTACGCGTTAGTAAGGGTAACTATCGCGTGCGTTTAAAAAGGTTTATACGTGATTTAAATTATCGGAAAGCCAAAATTTGTTGATTTTTTGCAATTTATGAACAAACCTTACTGGAAACGAAAAAACTTTATCGGTCATTCAATTTGATTTTATGCACTCTTTTAGCATAATATACAAGATTTATTTCTCTACGACACATAGTTTTGGAGTAATTTAAAAAAAATGCTGTAAAAGAGGTTATTTTAAATATTATTTTTAGGGGAATTTTGTCTGAATTTTAAGATTGCATGACGAACATCCACTAGAGAAATGTTGAATACAAATACACTTATGCTATTTTTTCTAGAAACACACTGTTTAAAATATTTGAGGAATTTGATTTTAAATCGGGGTGTTTAGGTTTATATGCCCCCTTAAAATATGTTTTATTTGTAATATATATTTTTTTAATTAATACTACTGATGTATTTGTTAGGATTTCCCGGGAATGGGACTAAAAGCTGGTGATGAATGTTTATGCAGTGAGTTTTTAGTAGTATCTGAATATATTTTCACAAAAAGAAAGTTACATGCACAAAATGATAAAATATACAACAAAACTTGACTGAAACAAAAACAAACAACAAAAATAATGATCTGACATATAACCCAGTGTTGCCCTTACAAGAAAACTAAACAGTATTTACTAGTGTGGTTGACTGGTAGAAATTGCCTACGGGCAACAAGTCCGCGATATTATGTGAAAACCTTTTTTTGCGTAATAAAAGGATTTTATTATTACTAACAAAAAAAAATATTAAGCAGAAAAGAAAAACGTTATTAAACACAATTAAATAGAACCATAAAATATAGAACTATCAAAATAAAAACAAAAAAATATAACAATACAGAAATATAGAGAGAGGGTTTTGATTGGAGATGAAGTGGTAGGAAGGATTAAGAGGGAAATTAAGGTATCTTCCACATAAGGTTACCACTCAATCAATAGGCACTAGTTTACTTCGTATCATTCTTCAAACAAATTAACATAGAGGTTCACCACCAATTCTGAATGCAGTGCCTTTTAGAGTGAAACGTGACTGGTGTGTGTGTGGATGCACGCATGTGTCGTACTTCCTTTAATAAGGTAATGCACACCCGCACACATCGCTGGTTGCCCCAAATTTAGGAATATGGCGTGATGGTATGAATGAACGAATCTTGATTAAATTTTTTATTCAAAGTGTTCCAGTGGTTTGACGTAGAGATGCAAATAAATTATTATTGTATCAAATGATTTATTCCATTTCAATTTCAAAGAAAGGTTAAATTGTTTTTGGTCGAGAGTAAATGATGAATTGAAACGTAAATGATCGCAAAACGATATCGAAAGTCGAAAAACTGCATCAAAATAAGATAATCGCATCAGACCGAAAGTCTTTTACAATATTTACTCACATGACAATCATGATATCAAAATAAATTGTCATCTGAGAGTACGACAAATTTTACGCTTTGCTACCCTCAAAACTCATTGTCTTATGAAGATATAAGTAATGCCTCGAGCCACTTCTTGGGGCCATTCTGCAATCGCATTTCCATTGAAAACGACAGTGCAATTGTTCTAGCTAAACCGCCGTCCGTCGGTACAAACATTCTAGAAAGCATCCCTTATCAAAAGTAATCACCATAAAACCACTTAGCAGGACCGTAAACCGGCCAATCTTTTGTAGATTCCTAGAAAATTATCGAAAGATCGCTTTTTTAAAAATGCATAAAACAGAAACGTCCGAGTGACGCCAACATCCAGAACTTTCCAAGAAACTATAAACCAAATATTTCTACTCTCAAACATCAATTTAAAGATTAAGTGCTGTTTCTTTTGCATTACCTTTTTGAGTCTTTGACTGAACACATCTTCAGTTGTCGTTAGAGTTGTGATTCGTTAAGCATATTTTCTACTGTTTATTTTTTGCGCAACGTTTAGTGTTAATTATCAAGAGTTGTCGTTTTTTTGTTGTGTTTTGTTTGACATTCGTCAAAATGTTTCTTCGGCTCACGATTATTTTTGTGTTTTACACTTTCGCTTTCTTCGACGACGTCTTCGGCTACGCGCAGCATCCGGGGGCATACTCCTCGCCTCAGTACACGAAGAAGGCATCATACTACAACCAGAAGTACGACAAACCAGAAAACTACAACACCAAGGAGTACCAAAAGGTCTCGCTGTCGGAGACTTACACCAACATCAACGACCGATCGAAACTTCAAGACATAGACATACCGGAGTATTCCAATCATCAAATAGAGCCGAAACTGAAAGCAGTCGAGAGCAGTTCTGCTAATGTCGAAGATGTTCCGCAACGGTACAACGCTGATACGAATGATCTCGTGTCTTACACAGCTAACGAAACTCAAACGGGAAGATCGGCTGGATTCATGGAATCTGCTGGGAACTTTCTTAACGGTAGGGGAGGGCAGATGCTGGCTGATATAGCAAGAGACCTTCTCAGTAGGTCAGCCGGGACTTCAAGTCAGGTGGGTGGAGAATGTTGGACACAGGTTTGTATCACTGTTGCACCAATATTTGTAAATAGAGTTCAGTAAGGTCGTATTTTACAAGATTCGTGGTATTGTTCTATTATGATTTAATAAATGAAAAACTTAAGTAGAGAGAAAAATGAGAAGTATTTTCTTGAAATACATTTCTTTCCTACATTTATTAATAAAAAAATAATGAAGGTGTATCTGAAACAAGTAAATATAAAAAAAACAATCAAATGCTGACAAACAGATAACACAACGATAAAAATGATTTAAGAACAATTTGATATTTTCTTAAGCAGCAAATAAAGTGAATGTCACATCGATGCGCAGAGCGCGAATATTGTTTTTTTGGTTGGTTTTTATTCAGTATATACAGGGTGTCCCAGAAAGAAGAGTCATGTTGAAGTCTAGAGGTAGGTAGAGCACCCTGGGGTACCAGAATACCGCGATTTTTCGTATATTTCGAATTATGATTTTTTTTTGTGTTTTTTTGTCAAACCTTGTCTAACAAGATATTATTTGTCACAGAGGCAAGAATTATCGAGATACATGCTAGTTTTTTTTTTCAAACCTTGCAGACACAAATACAATTGTGGACCGATCTGATCCGAACTTTTTTCAAAATTTTGACAATTCCATCTACTACTTATCCTGTAAATTTCATTGAGCTACCTCAACGGTGTCATACCTTAAAATTCATCCAAAGCACAATAGGGCGATAACTCACGTAGATAAATTTTGATGAATTTCCATACAAAATGTATGAGGTAAAATGTGTAGATGCATATCATACTGGCTTAAGTCACATGCAAATAACTTTTGGCAAAATGCGAAAATAGTTTATTTCTTCAAAAAATTAACTTATCCGTGATATTGACATTCCTTGGAAGCTATTTTATAATATGTATGTAAACAAAACTGAAAAAACAATGGGTCCAGTATTAAAAAATGATAAAATTATGTTTTTTAAAATGGACTTAGGTGATAATGATAAGAATGTAATGGATTTAGGTGTGTTTGAAATAACCAATATGAACTTACGCAGTTTTGAAAATAACTGAGTGCGTGAAATGGCCGCCATGACAGCTTCAAACTAACGCAGGATTGGTCGAATGTGACTTAGGCGAATTTGATATCAAACATCACTGTGACTTGAGAGAGTTTGAAAAAAAATCGATATTTTGATACTTATTTTATACCATAAACTCTGTACATAGGCAAGTTTGATCTCAATCACAGTAAAGTTTTAGTGATAGTAAACATGTTGATCACATAAAGTAAAAAAATGTAAATATTGGACTTAGGTGAATTTGATAGGTATGCATCGTCACAAATGTCACAATTTAAAAACCCTGTATATGTGCAAACCGCCCCCTCCACGACGAAAATTCTCAAGATTATTGCCGGAAATTATGCATTTGTTAACTAAATACAATAATAATAATAATATTTTAAATAAAGTATTTATTGTAATGTTTAGATATCAAACGTTTTATTTTAAAATCTCTCAATCAGTGATACGATATTTTATCACATTTTAATATAATGTTGGTACTCGCACAACGAAGTAAGCAAGCGTAATAAAACATATTATATGCCTTAATAATTATTACTTACGCTTTTTATATTTTGTTGAAATACGACTTTTCTGAACACATTTGTATATTTTACAATTTTCACTGCACACATTTTATTTTATATATTGATTTGTATATATTTTAATTATTATTGTCTCTTACTAATAAAACCAGTGGGTTGTAGCCAACATTAAACTCCATAACATAGGAAGTGTACTTTTTTTCTTCTTGAATGGTTGACAATACCTTAATGTATTTTTCATTTATTTATTTATTTATTTATTTAAGATTTGGTACACGGTTAATATACAATACACATGCATTACATAATATCAAAACAAAGAAACCCACTGGACAAAAATGGAAGTTAGATTCCTAAAGAAGAATCAGTTTCCCACTGGACAAAAAATTTATATTTTTTTACTCCTCACTAACACAAGGTGATATAGTGGGGAGTTATGATTTCGCAATTTTTAAGGGTATTTTTTTTTTGCAGATTATCAACTAGTATCATGCTGAGATTGTATTCTGAAAGTTTCATCACAATGTATCTGTGTGTGTGTGCTATGTACGGCGTGTTCATTTTTTACTTTATCGATTATAGACTAAAGTACTCATTCGATTATATTCAAATTTTGCAAATATGTATACCTAATACTCGATTAGATCCCATTAGATTCTGTCAAATATTCAAAGTGACCCCAAGCTCAGGAAACTTAAAATTTTAAATTTTTGTTTTCAAATTCGTAAAAAGGCACATCACTTTCATAAAATGGCATTGAAGAGTTATCAAGTTTTCATAATAAAATATTTAAATAAAAAATAATTTAACAAACTCATTTCATGAAAATGTTGGAAATTTTCCATACAAAATTTGAATACTTTATAGAATGACTTGTTAGTGAGGAGTTTAGCGTTGGCCACAACCCACTCGTTTTATTTAAATAATACAACACAAAAAAATACAGATACAGAAAAAGACATACAGTAAAAAAACATATTAACAAGCACTCGTGTGTAAAGGGCAACATACATACAATATCAATATAAAACGATAATTAAATTTTCCCATACAAAAGGTATTTACTATTGTTATATAAATATACACTTAATATAAAATAGACCATAGTTTTTTTTTCTTCAAAAGTTGACAATCCCTAGATGCATTTGTGAAGAACGTATTTCTATTATATCAAAAATTCAAACAAAATAAAATAATCTCGACTTTCCAGACCGTGAAGGCATTTGAAAGTTTTGACAGATGAAATAATATACAAGAAATTAACGCATATATATCGAAAACTAATCAGGGGGGGGCAAGTCCGATCAAACCGTGGAATCAAAAGCATGATAACCAATATCGTGGATAAAATTATCTTATGGAGATCTATAATGTCTTAAGATATAATATAATTATATCCATGATAAGGTTTTGATTTGAGCGTTTGATCAGACTTGCCCCCCCAGATCAAAGTTTGTGGACTTTGAATTGAACATGATTTAACTGTCAACTATTGCAAATTTAATATGTGAAGAAAACTTTGAAAAGGTTATCCTCAATATTTTGTATTTAGGTACCTACTTTTGATTTACTCTGTTAAATAAATGATAGACATTATGTATGTATGTACATATAATCCTGGGCAGTATAATTATTTCATTATCATATTAACCTTTGATAATTTATTTTCACATGCGTATTTTTTTTATTTACGAGTATTGGGTTATTTTATTTTAGGAAAGCTAATATAGCTCATTTGCAGTTAAATAATATTGGTACTTATATAATTATCATATTATTATCATGAATATTGTAGCAATGTCAGAACCATAACGATTTATATTATTAACCGTAATTATAATGTTATAGAGATTAGCCCTTTTTATATTTTTTTGCGTAATTTTGTAAGTTTTTAAAATATTTAATACTAGTTTCAATGCCTCGCCGTTGGCCATTAATGCAAATATTTACATACCTATGTGAAAGAATAAGCTATCGTTTTTATAATATTGTCACACAAATGGTTTAAAATTTGATTGATTATAAGCATAGCAAATAATTAAGTTGGTTAAAATAAATAAATAAAATAAAATAATTCTTTATTTTTCTCAATTAACAATTCAAATAAATGTAAAAAAAAATACCAAAAATAAAATAAAACGAACGAAATAAAACAGAAATATTTTTATATTATCATAATGCATGTAACATAAAAAAAACTTATTCAATAATTAAGTAAATAAAATAATAAAAATCCAACCAGGCAATGCCTGTTTGTGGGCATTACAAAAATCATACATACATACATACATACATACATACCATCACGCTATGTCCCTTACGGGGTAAGCAGAGAGAACCGAGCGCCATACTTCTCTATTTTTGCACACATTTCTGGCTTCCTTTACATCCATGCATCGTCTCATACATGCTCGTCGATTGTTCAAACTTTTAATGTTTCCTTCTTTCAAAATATCATTCACATGGTCATGCCATCCCTTTCTGGGGCGACCTCTGCTATTCACTCCCTCTCTAGCACCCATGTTTATTTTTTTGGTCAGTCGTTCATCGTTCATTCTTTCTATATGTCCAAACCACCTTAAAGCATTCACTTTCATTTTACATATAATATCCTTCTTTAACTTGCATTCTCTCCTTATGTCCTCATTTTTTATTCTATCATATATCGTTCTATTACATACTCTTCTTAGTGATCTCATTTCTACAGCATTTATTCTACTTTCATCTGTTCTTTGCCAGGTCCATGTTTCACTTGCATACGTCAAAGTAGGCACCACAATTGCATTGTGTACTGCAATTTTGGCTTCCTTTGAGATGCTTGGGTCGGACATTACTGGTCTAAGTGCTCCGTTTATTCTATTCCCTGCCATAACTCTTCTTTCAATATCTTTATCGGGTCTTCCATTCCGTTCAAACATACTCCCCAAATATAAATATTCCTCAACTTGTTCTAGCCATTCGTTCTCTACTTTTATCATACATGCAGTTATACTTTCAGTCTTTTCAAATACCAATATCCTAGATTTACTAACATTCATTCTCAGTCCATTTTGCAGGCATCCTTCACACACTTTATTCACTAAATACTGCAGCTCATCCGCACATTCAGCAATCACCACTTTGTCATCTGCATACATCAAATCACGTACGTTTACAGTACTTAGTTTCAGACCTTTATTTTCATTCTTCAATGTCCTAACGTAGTGATCAATATACAGATTGAACAGCCATGGAGATAATATGCAGCCTTGCTTCACCCCTTTATTAATAGGGAACCATGTTGTCAACGCATCGTTGACACGGACACAGGCTCCACTATTTTCATACAGAGACGCAACGGCACGTATGAGTTTGCTCTTCACTCCATATATTGATAGGATATCCCACAATTTTTCTCTATCCACTTTATCATATGCCTTCTCTAGGTCTATGAACGCACAGAAAAGTTTCTGATTTTTATGCAGAACCTTTTCTGTAGCCATACGTAAAGAGAAAATTTGATCGATACATCCTCTGCCCCCTACAAAGGCACCTTGCGCATCCCATATCTTGCATTCCGTAATCTTGCGTATTCTCTTATCAATAATTCTTGCATACATCTTGCCAACCGAACTTAACAAGCTGATAGCTCTATAGTTTTTGCAGTCGAGTTTTGATCCCTTCCCTTTGAAAAGAGGAACTACAACTGCATTTCTCCAATCCGACGGAGTGTACCCAGCTTCCCAACATTTATTGAAGAGCGATAGACACCACTCCGTTGATAGTTTACCGCCATACTTGATAAATTCGGCTGCCACACAATCCACTCCAGCGGCTTTACCCGTTTTCGCGTTATTTAACCGCTTCTTTTACCTCTTCTTCCGTTATTTCATCTCTCTCATTCTCATCAATAATCCATGTCCTCTGTCTTATTGTGTCACCTTGTGCGCTTTCATACAATTCTTTGAAATATTCACACCATCTCTCTTTCACACTTTCGCTATCTATCAGCATATTTCCATCTTTATCATTTATACACTTTGAACCTTTTGCTTCCCCTTGCTTTCGCTTAGCTATGCCTTTCCTGCAGAACATTTTCATGTTACCCGTAAAGTCGTTCACTATTTTCTGGCTTTCTTTTTCTTTTATACAATCTTTTTCATTTTTCACTGTAGCTTTTACTATCCTCTTACATTTTTTGTACTCTTCTTTTGCTCTATTTTCTTTGTCAGTACCTTTTACAGATATCCAAAACTTCCATGCTTCCTTTTTCGCATCAACTGCATTTTTTACCGATTCATTCCACCAAGCATCACCTTTCTGCATTCCTCTTTTACTTTCACCGCACGCATTCTTGGCAGCTTTGCACACAACACTTTTCAAGTCTTTCCATACTTCATCTACACTTCTTTCACTATGTGTTTGAGAATTTAGTTCATACTCAACATTCCTTTCATATTCATGTCTTACTTCCTCTTCTTGTAATTTTTCCACTTTGACGCGCATTGGTGGTGCACTTTTGATTGTTTTAGAGCGCCAGCCGATGAACAGATGCAGTTTAGTAACAAGCAAATAGTGATCTGTCTCCAGCTCTGCGCCCCTATATACCCTAGTGTCCATCGTTGCCTTCCTCAAAGTGGAGTCCACACATACAAAATCTATAATTGAATACAAAAATCATTAAGTTCTTATTACTAATGTTAGTCCATGTACAGTGCATAATTAAGTTCTTATTACTAATGTTAGTCCATGTACAGTGCATAATTAAGTTCTTATTACTAATGTTAGTCCATGTACAGTGCATAATTAAGTTCTTATTACTAATGTTAGTCCATGTACAGTGCATAATTAAGTTCTTATTACTAATGTTAGTCCATGTACAGTGCATAATTAAGTAATTATTATTAATGTTAGTCCATGTACAGTGCATAATTAAGTTCTTATTACTAATGTTAGTCCATGTACAGTGCATAATTGATTTTTATAAAATAAACAAATAGACTAAAAAATGTAGAATACAAAAAAGCACCGGCTGTGAGGCACCGGCTTAGAATAGTGCTTCCACTCTTTTCTATTATTGTTTTCGAGTGTCCCGTAAGAGCTGGGTAATCGAAAATACATCAGGCAACAATAACATCTGACATAGTTCAGCAAAGAGGTTCACCACCCATTCTGAATGTAGTGCCTTTTTAGGTGAGACGAGACTGGTGTGTGGGCATACACAGATGTGTTGTGCTCCCTTTTATAAGGCAATGCACACCCCCACACCTTTCGCTAGTTACCCCACATTGTAGGGTATGCCGTGATGGTATGAATGAATGAATGAAAAAAAATATATCAATTAAAACACACAATAAAACAACATCAATAACATCGACAACAACATCGGTTTACCGAATGTTTGCTCACAACAGTTCCGCAACTATGGTTCGTGTCTTGGATATATATTTTTACTCTCCACACTATGGAATAGAGGAGAGTCATGATTTCACAATTTTCAAGCGTATTTTTTACATCAATTTCTCAACGGGTATCATGGAGAGAGTGCACACTATGAGTTTCGTCATGATTTGTTTGTATGTATGGAGTACGGCGTTCGCCGTACGCCGTACGCATTATCCTTTTTGTGTCCTCTCTACAGCCCAAACTTAAGTCCGATTGACTTCATATTGATATCATATATGTAAATTCCATAAACTTGTAACTGATTATTTTCCATAGATATCCGTTAATTTCTTCTCTATGATTTCATCTGTCCAAATTTTCAAAATGCTCTCACGGTCTGGAAAATCGAATTTTTTGTATACTGATTGAAATTTCGATACAACGAAAATACACTCAATGTGATAAATAAAATAAATAAATAAAATAAATTCAAGGATTGTCAAAATTTAAAGAAAAAATCCATGGTTTGCCATATCAATGTGAAATAAATTTCATATTTGTATGAATAATGTATATAGCAGAAGTAAAATAGCTTCTGTAAGGGAAAATTGAGTGATCAACTTCATATTGATATTTTATGTGTCTCTATAGACAAGCGTATTTTTTACTCTCCACTTCTATCTTCCTCAAGGGGTAGGCAGTGAGAACCGAACACCGCATTCTTCTATCTTGACACATACATCGCCTCATTAACATTGATACACTGTCTCATACATGCTCATCTTGCTAAGACCTAATGCAATTTTACTTAAAATTTCTCAACAGGTATCATGTAGAAAATACATACTATGAGTTTCGTGACAATGTTTTTGTGTGTATGGTGTATTGTGAAAACTTTTGTCCTCTGGGAATCTTATATTTGTTTAAGAATCTAATATAAAATTTTCTGAACACTTACTATGTTGTGGAGAGTTTAGTGTTGGCTACAACTCACTCGTTTTAAACATAAAAATATTCAACTGAGCATGAAATATAGAATACAAAATTATTTCAAAAAACGAAAAACAAAATACCAAAAGGTTGCAGCATCAAAAATATGCAGGTACATAATATAGGTATATAAAATTTTTTTAAGTTAAGGTTAACCCACTCCTTTGTACTTATACAATTTTTATAGTGTAAAAAATAATTCAGCAAAATGTATTTATTTTCCAGGTGTTGAGTTTAAACCTGACAAATCTCGTCATCTTGGTGATACTTAAGGCTCTTATCTTGGCTGCTGGTATGTTTGGTGCGGGGGCATGGACACACGGATATGGAAGAAGCTTGGAGGGTATGAAATTGAAACTTATAATGGTGGTTATTCAGAAAATTCTATGATTGTATTGAAATGAATCCAATAACAATAGCTGTGACTGTTTCTAAGTGAATGAGTTAGCTAAGGACGGTAGAGTTAATGATGAAATTTAAAACTGGAAACTAATTTCAATAAGTAGGTAATTATATTTCGTAAGTCATAATGATGTATGAAATTTCAGGTGCGAGCAACTCCCAATGGATAAGCGGCCCTGAATTGGAGCTATGGGCCAACTATTTACAGGGCCGACCCGAGTGTCTCTGCAAAGCTGTCTGCAAGAATCCAGACCTGGCCAAGAAATATTGTGGCGGAGCGGATCTGATGCTTACAGTAGCCAAGATGACCGGAGGGTAAATAAAATATATTTTTTTATTTATAATATTCAATAAACTTTATATACATCACTCACATGAGCACAAACTTCTACCGGTTTCAAAAACAATGTTTTTTTCTTCGGGAGACTTATGTACTTACTGATACAAATAAAATATAGACTGTTCTTAGGACTAACGCTGTGGGAGGAGTCAGTGGGGCGGAACAATAAACATAAGTGACACTAGGTGGTTCAAAAATTGATGTTAGTTATAAAATAAATATTTTCTAGTATATTAAATAATTGGAAAAGTATTTAGCAGTGGGTTTTTTGGGAAATTGGTTATTTACTATTTTTGTTTTATTATTCACACTTTTTCTAATTTCTAATATTTCTAAATCTGCTAATTTTAAATTCGAGTAACCTGTATGCATAATCTGTAATCCCGGCTAAGACATGTTCAGCGAATTCGGAAAAATTGTTATTATTCAAACACCGTAAGTGTTCTTTGACTCTAGTTTGATGTTTCTATTAGTTTTACCAATTAACGATATAAAATATTTTTTATTTATTGCTAATTAATTACAAAAGTCGATTTGATAATTTAGTGATGAAGGAGAACAGTCTTGGCCATGAAGTCTTAGTTTGATCTTGCATTTTATTCAAGTCCGAAACCAATACTCCATTCGATAATAGGTACAGATTTCGTCAAACATCTTGAGCCATTTCAAATTTGCGCTCTGCGCACCCAGATGTCTGGCTCAAATTACGATAGCTATACTCTACCGATATAGAAATGGGTGTTGCTAAAGAAATGTTTAATACCTACAAATATTTTTTATGGTCAAATATTTTTTACGTATGTCTAGTCAACACTGTTGCCCACGCGTATGTAAGGTACATACGCGTGAGCATACCGTCGAAACTTTTGTAGTAAGGTTAGGTTAGTAATCTTTTTGTAGTAATCTAGTTATTGAGTGCTTTCTAAATACTCATCCTCGTTGCCATAATACGTCTTTTAATTTTTAATTTTTTGTATTTTTCTTTACTTTAAACATTATGCTATTGTATCAAACCTTGCATGGGTTGGACAAAAGATATTTCCTTATGGCGTTAAAACCATCTGTGCGCACTTTGTTCAAAAGTTAAGCAAATACATACTATTTTATTTTTCAATTATGATTTTCAAAATTAATAGCAACTTAAATATTCTTTTATTTCAGAACAATCCCGTATGACATAAGATATGAGAAAGTTTTGGAAGAAGTGAAAGAAGCTGCAATGTGGGGAAATAAAGGAATAAAATGCGAAGAAAAATATAAATGTAATTCATGAACCAGTTAAAATAAAATAAATTAATTGTATATAACAATAAATTATTTAATTAAAAAACAAAATATGTTAAGCTCGTATAGAGGTACATAAATGTATTTTATGTTGTGTTCATCATTGTTTAAAATTTAAAATAAGTGTGATGTATGTGAATTTAATGTCAAATGTATTTTAAGTTATTATATTTTTTCTGTGTGTATGTACCCAATGAAATATTATTACGTTGTTACCTATGAACTGATATGAATTAAATACTATGAATTTCAATACTTCTTTTAATTTCAAACGTGAAACATAATATATTATTCAAATACCTATAATACTTTAAATTTACATATAGTGTTTTGAATTATTCGTGATTCAAGGGAGCTCGACGAAACTAAATTATTTTCAGTTTTCAAGATTTTTGAAAAAAAAATTACTTATTTTAAAACCGCCGATCTTCATCTATAAAGCCAACTTGTTGAAACGGTCTGTTTAAAAAAATGTATTTACTTTGTGATCTAAATGATCTGTATGTAAAAAAAATCCGAGAGACTTTAAATGTTGTATTTTAAAAACTAGACAATGTGATTATAAATTCGATTGCTTTGTCTTACACAAATTATTTTACTTCCAAATATCGGTGGTTGTCATTTTAGAAGAATGTCCGCATAGAAGAAGTAATGTATGGACTATGAATAAGACAACTGGTAACATTTTGATGAAATATCGATATACGATATGGCAATATTTTTTGCCATAATGTGAGTTTCATGTGAGATTGGTTAAGTTATGAATTGATAGGTAGAACATTTTCGTAGTCATTTTAAATATATTTTCTATTTTATTCTGTTTGTGAATATTCGTGTTTGAGTTTCTTTCAAAATTTCTCATTTTCCTTGATTTTTATTACGAAAGATTGATATGTCAATCTATCAAAGAAAACAAGATGTCCGCTTCGTTGCAACCTGATGGTTATTCGAGTGCTCAATGTGAGTCTAGATAGGGACGAAAAAAAAATAGTGTAAAGTGTATATACAAAATAAATATTGTAATTTTTTTATATGCAAATATAGGGCTTTTGTAATCGTAGTAATGGAGCATATCACGAATAATGAGGATGTGAAAATAAGTCAAAAGGTAAAGAAAGGAATGACCGCGAAGAAAAAGCCAAAAAAGGCCAAAGAAACTATTGAAAATGTAAATAAGATGAGTAATTGTGTAGATACAGAGAGTATCATAGAAGATTTTAAGGATAAAGTTTGTTTGCACACTAACAATGGTCTTACTAACGGATCATCGAGTGACCATGGAATCAGTGGTGATGAAAATATTAGTGAAAATTGTGAAAACGATAGTGTTAGTAATTGCGAGCGTCTGAAGACAGTGGGTGAAGATAAAGACACTTTAGAGGACCGTTTAAATAATATTGAAATTATAGAAACTTACCAGGAGACCAAGGTATCAGAAGAGGTCTCATCGCCTGTCGTATGTCCTGAATGTCAGGACGATAGTTGTACCTCACCCGACGCGATACAATTCGAATCGTATAGGTCTGAATTACAAATGGCCGAGATCATGCGACTGATACAAAAAGATCTGTCGGAGCCGTACTCAATATACACATATAGATACTTCATACACAACTGGCCTAAGCTATGTTTCCTCGCAATGCACAACAAAAGATGTATAGGTGCCATAGTCTGCAAGTTAGACATACATAGGAAGAAAGTCAAGAGGGGCTATATTGCCATGCTCGCTGTGGATGAAAAATACAGGAAAAGAAAAATCGGATCACATTTAGTACGTCAAGCCATAACGGTAAATATTCACTTAATTCAATAATTATAAAATTATTCATGAAACTGCTCAAAATAAATAAATGTACATAGGAGAAGGTGCTGCTTATTTGTATAGGCTTTGTTTTATAATAAAAAATTATGGATCTATTTCTCGTGTTGTAAGTTAACAAATAGCTGGTAGGTATTAAAATTTTTTTTTCATACAATATCTATATAAGTACAATACGATACCATGGCAGTGCTAGCAATTAAATCACATCATTCACTACATCAGCTTTTGCCTGACTTGATGGTTCGAACTTATACTTATGACGAGCATCCTTTTTGTGACTTTTTATGTTTTATCTTTGTTGACGTATCTAGCACTATTATATGATAAATAATACCATATTCAGTTAGATGAAGTAAGTTTGGAATCATTGCTTAACACATGAGCAAGTAACATTTCAAATTCAGCATATTGTTAAGTGTCAAATACCATCAATGGTTTTCATGCCTCTAAGCACAAGTTCAATGGTACAATAATTTGTATGGAAACCATAGATTTTTTAAACACAGAGACTATTGTCAAACACAAGTACTCTAAATACTTCAATTTTAGTTGATAGTGAATAGTTTTTTTTTTTAATAAAGATATAAAATTTCAACAAGATGTAAATCAGTCAGCCCGTAGCTTTTGTATAAAAAAAGCCAATGGCCAAATTGTATAAAAAAAAAAACAATGACATACATTCAATCAATATCCTAATTTTACCTGTTGATAGAATTAAGTTGTCATTACTTCATTGGGTTTACCTAAAGCATGATAGATCAGCGATTTATTATTCATTTTATGGAAGAGGCTTTGCTCATCGCTCATCGACTTGAGCTTGCTGTAATACTATGATTCATTTCTTAGTTTACTAATACATACACATTTGCAATTATTATTCAAGATGGTTCGATGGCAGAGCAGTTAGCGCATTGGGTTAGTGGTCCAGTGGTCCAGCATCCAGTGGTCGCGAGTTCGAATCCTGCCCCGACCGATTTCATTCACCTATAGCACAAGCATTTATGCTTATTTTAAGGAATATAGGAAGATGTATATGTACTTGTTTTAACAAGGACATATTCATTTTGAAAAAAAAATATACTTTAATCAGTTTTTGTTAAAAAGCAGGTGATTTATTTTTGCGGATATATAAATAAACAAATTAATAAATTATTCATAAAGAAGGATGAATTGACTAGAAGGAAAAGCGAGCGAATAGATTAAGAACTATTACATTACATATAACAAATTTGACTTTAGACATTATTGGATCATTGCATATATATATAGGCATACATTGGATTTTTTTCCCTGTTAGGAGTTGGTAAACTGTTTGGTTTCTATGCGGGCGTCCTGGGTTTGATTCCCAGCAGAGGAGAAATTTATTTCTCATGCAAATATTGCTTCTCTGGGCTGGAAACACTGGTCAGTTGGAAGAAATTGCCATACGGAAATAAACTTGCCACTTGCGCAGCATGCAAGGAAGTGTTTATTTATTTATTATTTATGTCGGATTTACTCCGTGCATCCGTATGTACAGGTACCTCATGAACTTCTTCTGGATTTGCTCCAACATATCAGAATATTTTCTTTGGTAGGGCGCCTAAACTGCGCTTCCGTACTCCAATTTGGTACGCACCATACAGTTTAAAATATTTATCAATATTCATTTAATTAAAAAAAAAAACAGTTTGTCATTATAGTTTTTACATTAATTAATTATAATAAGTTTTTTGGCTTTCAGGCACCGACTTTAAACTCATAATTATTCTGACTGTTTACATTTATAAGAATTGAAGTGGTCGTGCCAGTTTTTTTTCTAGCATCTTGCTGTGGGGCCATTGGGTTAGAATACTGTTTTCTAGCATCTTGCTGTGGGGCCATTGGGTTAGAATACTGTTTTCTAGCATCTTGCTGTGGGGTCATTGGGTTAGAATACTGTTTTCTAGCATCTTGCTGTGGGGCCATTGGGTTAGAATACTGTTTTCTAGCATCTTGCTGTGGGGTCATTGGGTTAGAATACTGTTTTCTAGCATCTTGCTGTGGGGTCATTGGGTTAGAATACTGTTTTCTAGCATCTTGCTGTGGGGCCATTGGGTTAGAATACTGTTTTCTAGCATCTTGCTGTGGGGCCATTGGGTTAGAATACTGTTTTCTAGCATCTTGCTGTGGGGTCATTGGGTTAGAATACTGTTTTCTAGCATCTTGCTGTGGGGTCATTGGGTTAGAATACTGTTTTCTAGCATCTTGCTGTGGGGTCATTGGGTTAGAATACTGTTTTCTAGCATCTTGCTGTGGGGCCATTGGGTTAGAATACTGTTTTCTAGCATCTTGCTGTGGGGCCATTGGGTTAGAATACTGTTTTCTAGCATCTTGCTGTGGGGTCATTGGGTTAGAATACTGTTTTCTAGCATCTTGCTGTGGGGCCATTGGGTTAGAATACTGTTTTCTAGCATCTTGCTGTGGGTCCATTGGGTTAGAATACTGTTTTCTAGCATCTTGCTGTGGGGTCATTGGGTTAGAATACTGTTTTCTAGCATCTTGCTGTGGGGCCATTGGGTTAGAATACTGTTTTCTAGCATCTTGCTGTGGGGCCATTGGGTTAGAATACTGTTTTCTAGCATCTTGCTGTGGGGTCATTGGGTTAGAATACTGTTTTCTAGCATCTTGCTGTGGGGCCATTGGGTTAGAATACTGTTTTCTAGCATCTTGCTGTGGGGTCATTGGGTTAGAATACTGTTTTCTAGCATCTTGCTGTGGGGCCATTGGGTTAGAATACTGTTTTCTAGCATCTTGCTGTGGGGTCATTGGGTTAGAATACTGTTTTCTAGCATCTTGCTGTGGGGCCATTGGGTTAGAATACTGTTTTCTAGCATCTTGCTGTGGGGCCATTGGGTTAGAATACTGTTTTCTAGCATCTTGCTGTGGGGTCATTGGGTTAGAATACTGTTTTCTAGCATCTTGCTGTGGGGCCATTGGGTTAGAATACTGTTTTCTAGCATCTTGCTGTGGGGTCATTGGGTTAGAATACTGTTTTCTAGCATCTTGCTGTGGGGCCATTGGGTTAGAATACTGTTTTCTAGCATCTTGCTGTGGGGCCATTGGGTTAGAATACTGTTTTCTAGCATCTTGCTGTGGGGTCATTGGGTTAGAATACTGTTTTCTAGCATCTTGCTGTGGGGCCATTGGGTTAGAATACTGTTTTCTAGCATCTTGCTGTGGGGTCATTGGGTTAGAATACTGTTTTCTAGCATCTTGCTGTGGGGCCATTGGGTTAGAATACTGTTTTCTAGCATCTTGCTGTGGGGTCATTGGGTTAGAATACTGTTTTCTAGCATCTTGCTGTGGGGCCATTGGGTTAGAATACTGTTTTCTAGCATCTTGCTGTGGGGTCATTGGGTTAGAATACTGTTTTCTAGCATCTTGCTGTGGGGCCATTGGGTTAGAATACTGTTTTCTAGCATCTTGCTGTGGGGCCATTGGGTTAGAATACTGTTTTCTAGCATCTTGCTGTGGGGTCATTGGGTTAGAATACTGTTTTCTAGCATCTTGCTGTGGGGCCATTGGGTTAGAATACTGTTTTCACTCTTTTCTTAAGAGTTGGGTTATTGAATATATAACACACAAAACTCACTTAGTTTCACCACCAATTATGAATGTTGCCTTTTAAGGTGAGACGAGACCGGTGTGTCGGGTCATCCATGTGTCTAGCTTCCTTTTATATAGTAATACACACCCGCAAACCTGTCGCTGTTTACCCGACATTTTCGGATATGCCGTGATGGAATGAATGAATCATTAAAGTTTTTTTTATGACTATTCTGTGATCCAGCTGTCGATTTGTTCAAGATAATTTTATTCTCTTAATATATCGACAAAATATCAAGCCAAGATACGCGAGATTTGTATGCAGGGTCTATATTTTTCACAGTTTTTCCGTCTTTGAAGTAAAAAAACACCAATTTAGAGGCTTCGCAGCATATTTATTTATTTTATTTATTTATTAATAAAATATATAAATATGCTGCGAAACCTCAACATGGCAGAAGACGCATGAAAGTAGAATAAATGCAGTTGAAATGAGATCGTTAAGAAGGATTTGTAATAGAACGATGTATGACCGGGTAAGAAACGAGGATATAAGGAAAGAGAATGTAAGATTAAGAAAGATGTCATTACTAGAATGAAAGTGAACACATTGAGATGGTTTGGTCACATGGGGAGAATGAATGAGGAGCGCCTGACGAAGAAAATATACAGAGCGGAAAGGAATGGAATGAGAGGTCGGGGACGCTCAAGAAAGGGATGGCACGACCATGTGAACGAAATTTTGAAAGACGGAAATGTTAGAAGTGTGAGCAATAGACGAACATGTATGAGACGATGCATGAATGTGGACGAGGCGAGGGATGCGTGCCAGGATAGAAAAATGTGGCGTTCGGTTCTCTCTGCCTACCCTGCAAGGGACATGGCGTGATGGTATGTATGTATGTATGTATTTATTTATTACCAAAAAAAAACATATTACACAAGAAAATTACATTAACAAAAAGAAATTAAAACACTATTCAATATAACTTCCTTCAAAAAGAGATGAACTCGTGTTTTGAAGGGAGTTGTAACTTCACAAAAAACAAAATAACAATAAACCAAAATAAAATTATCATAGATAGCAAAAGAAAAACTAAAAATAAACTTATTTAACAAAAATAGACAATGCCCCCAAGTCAAATTGAAAACGCTGTTCGTTATCGCCAAGCGCTAATTTTTTTTTGTATGGGATTTGACGTTTGTTGTTTGTTATTGTAGAAAAAATTTCTACAACAAACGTCAAATCACATACAAAAAAAAATAGCGCTTGGCGATAACGAACAGCGTTTTCAATTTGACTCAGGGCCAATGTAACAATGTACAAATATATGTTCTATATATGGAATTACTCAGAATTTTGAGTAGAACATTTAGTGTGTGTGTGTGTCTGTGTGTCCGTCCGTCCCGTATAACTCTTGATCCATTCAATTTACAGAGGCCAAAATTTCAGAATATATATATAGTTATAGGCCTACAAAACTTTCATTCTCAGAATTTTGAATTTTTGATTCAGTCAGGGGTTATCAAATTTTGAATTTTTACTTTGTTTTTCCATATATCTCAAAAACCATAAAAGCTAGAACACAGAAAATTGGTATAAATATAGACAAATACAAAATCTCAAATTTATTTTTTCAAAAAAATTCCAGAGTTTCTCAAACATAACAATTTTTATAAAAATTAAATTTAGTGACAACATTGTTTCATACAATTTGTAAGGCAATAAACACTACACAATATCTCACTCAATAGTTTGATACCTACTTAATCTACAAATATACATCATGCTGTTTTCATATTCTGGGTAGGAAAAACAGACTGACTTCCATACTATCCTATCCTGACTTACATGTTATATATAGAAAAAAAAATATCTTGAAATGTTTATTAATTTGAAGTGTTTATAGTTTTGTACGTATTCTTCAATTATGCATACTATCGCCTTTGACAGATGGATCTCATGTGTTACATGCAACTAGTGATAGAAAGAATTTTGGACCCTTACATTCTCTGCCAGATATTGTCATGTTATGTAATTATTAAATAATTATTTATGTTTCAGGTGATGGTAGAAGACGACGCCGATGAAGTTGTATTGGAAACTGAAATAACAAATAAGCCAGCGTTAAGACTTTACGAAAATCTCGGTTTTGTGAGGGACAAACGGTTATTTAGGTATTATCTCAACGGCGTGGACGCCTTGAGGCTTAAACTATGGTTGAGATGAAACCACCGTCAATCATTGAAGTGGAATCATTCTTATCCTAATATTACATTAGATGATGATACTCTTGTATAAATACAAGCTTGAATGTTGCCTATTACGTAATATTATTGTTATATTTGTAGCTGCTTGACACAAGGTAATCATAGACATTTACATTCAATGTTTATTATATAGATAACTTATTATATTGCTCGCAAACATTGAATATATATATATATATATATATATATATATATATATATATATATATATATATATATATATATATATATATATATATATATATATATATATATATATATATATATATATATATATATATATATATATATATATATATATATATATATATATATATATTTTAACAAATTTTAATGTCTCGATAGAGTCGAAGCTAGAACATATATATTTAGAGCAGAACGGGGAAATCAGTCAGCTACAGGGCTTACAACCCGTCAAATTGGAATTATCAAATTTGTAGCTGCCTGACTTCCCAGTTATCTTATAAAGATATATTCTCGCTTCATCTCCATTGAGACATTAAAATTTGTCAAAAAATATATTATGTAACTTATTCTCACAAGTCAAAAGGTAAAAAAATTTCAATATATGAACGGTCATAAAATAAATATACTATGTAACAGAAGAGATTAAAATAACGGGGGGGGTGAAAAATATTTTCATTTTAAAATTTTACATTTTATATTCGTAAAGTTTTCAAAATAATGTCTTTTAAATTTGATACAGCCAGTTTCATGTATCAACGAGGTATGGCTTCTTTAATAATTCATTTCTTTCGATGGGAAACCATGTGTACCACCTAAAAACGTGCTACCAATTTTCTCCAATAGACCCATCATGCCTTAATTTTATCAGCAACATGAAAAATATCTTGTTTGGCACAACGTAGACAAATAGTTTTGAGATACAACAATATTTCATTTTCATTCATTCGAACTTTAACGATTCCATTAGATCATGTTTTCAAGGTTTAAAATTTGGATTTTTGGTAATAACGAATGACATTTTACTTTGTAAAAATCCAATTACATTTCTAAAATAAAACAAACACTATTTTACTTCTTCATTATTTATTATTTTAAAACATTACGCCTGATAAAGGGCTTTTCAACTGACCAGGGCTATAGCAACTCAACTACAGTTTTTTTGTCGATGAATACACTGTGTCAAGTAGCTATTTGTATATTTCTGTTACATTATGATATCAAATAATCAATTTAAAGTCTTCTCAGTGAATAGGTACCAACTGTTTTGTGTATATTATTTTATCTAGGCAGTAACTTGTTTTTTTTTTATCATCTATTTATTTTTTATTTTGTACTTACCCAATTTGAAAGTGACACAAAGCAGGGTTTAATCTGTAGGTGATATCGAGACGTTGTTAAATTAAAATTTGAAACCTGCCGAGCAGTATCCTGTTATTATGAAATGGTTAGCAATTTATGTAGACTGACCGGCAAACATATTGAATAATGGCGTCGTCTGCACAGAATACAAATTTTGGGTTTGTGCTTGGTTAATGGATGTGCAGACCTTCCCCCACTACGCAGAAATTGTTGAGACATTGGCCAATACCTATGCCAATGTTATTTATACTATTTCAAACATGAAGATGTGACTTCACTATTTGTATAATGTATATTTATTGATGTATTTATTATTCATATGTCGTAATCATTTAGAATAAGTTTTTTTTTAAGTAAGTACCTAGTCATTTTAAGATGTTTGTGAACATTTTTAAAAACAATTTAATTTTTTCCTACTTGACTCAACAAGGTTTTCTAAATTTTTTTTGATGACTGCTAATTTTGCTGTTTACATATTATGTAGATTATAGATTTAGACTTTTTGCTGAGACTTGAGAAAAAAAATATCAATAAATACATTTCAATACGAACCTTTCTAAAAGTAACTTTTTTTGTATCAGGCTTGACTTGATTCCTCGAATTTATTTTGCTTTAATCTGATAGGGGGTTCACAAGACTACTTTTACCAGATGACGTTAGAGTTCTCCATTTTCGAGGAAATGCTGTTGGGTTGTATTATAATGTTGCCTGCTGTGGTACTTGCTTGAGGAATCAATAAGTAATATGTAGGTCAGCTTTGCCAGGAACAAATTGCATGAAATAATTGAGTATGATTAAGAATAATTATCAAGACAATTCTCCAAATGTGTCATCTCAAGACCATCTTGAGATCATGCTCGAAAATCCGTATTAAAATACGTTCGCCATCTAATTCAAGAATGCATACTTGAACAAAATATGGATGCAGCTCTATAAATAAGTACTTTTTCTCGTGAATGGTAATAATTTCTGCGCTGTTGTGTTGGTAGCACTGAGTTCGTTATAACTATTTTATTATATTCTGACAATTCGTTGTCTTGATAATCTTCAAAAGTGTAGAGAAATTTATGTATCATAATATGATAAATAGTGAATATGTCAACCGTTTTATTCAGAAGAGGAAAAGAAATACTACTTCGTTTATCTGTCATATAGCATATTATGGGAATGTGTGTACCTACAGTTAATAGATCCAGGAAAGGCAGCCATTTCAAAATATGATACAACATGATATTTACTGGATGTACCGGAAATTTTATGAAATCTTACAAATTTTAATTCACTCAATTAGTTTATGAATGATTGTATGCAAATTACTCCTGGAAGGTTCTAAATAAGATGCTCAATCCATTTTAGTACCGATAATAATGTAAACTTCAAAATAGTAATTAATTTGAAATTCGTCCGTGTCTATATGCATTTCTTTTTCGTGTAAAGCGCTGTCTCCTTCTCTCTCTTAGAGACCGTGCTCAATATAGCAGAATAGCTGTCTCAAAGCAATCTCAACTCTTCTATATATTTCAAGACCAGTCTTGAGATCAAGCTCAGTGACTTTTGTTTCTTTAATACCATTTTGGTTGAGCTCAAGACCAGTCTCAAGCTAGAGAATGAATCTATCACGAATAAATTCAGACCTTAGCTTTGTATTTTATCCTTTTAAGTCTGTTATATATTTTCATAATTTAAGTCTACAGATGACTGTGAAATTGAAAAGTTATCTTCTTCGATGGCGCTACAGCCCAAATTGAGCCATGGTCTCCTTCAACTACTGTCTCCATCTTCTTTTATCCTCAGCTACCACTCTCCAATTAGAAACATGCAGGAGCTGTACTGCATCCCTCGGTATGCTGTCTAACCATGATTTTCTATTTGTGCAGATTTATTTATCCTAAATATATTAGATTTATGTCCTCAAGATGCAAACACCAATTTTTGAACAGCAAAATAAATAATGTCTACTTCTTATAGTCTAATGGGCAGTATCTTTTATAAATGAATGAAAACTTTTGTTGAATCATGTAGAAAAATATTTTTGAAAACGTCTTAATCCATCAAATGATTGGACAAATGAAAAGTTACTTATTCTAAACACCTGCGACATGTCACCAAGTGCATTTTTGATCTTTAAATTTGTCACCTTTTTGTTGAATTCAATAATTATTTAATTCACTTCTTATTCTGTATTGTTTCATTTTGTTTATTAACAAGTAAATTGTTTGTTAATATATCAATAAAATATAATCTACTTTGTAAATGTCCAATTATTGGGCTGGAATAACACGGATTCTGCAATTTTAATTTATAGAAATATTTTTCTTTCATATTTTAAGGGGTGTGGAAAAATAGTCTAAAAATAAAAAAAAATAAAACTACGCTTTATAATTGATCATCATTGCATACAATGTTTTATATAATTGATTATGAATAATCAACATGTTATATTGCCTATGTACAAAACATTAGTGATGTTGGCAATGATTCATGATATTTGAAAATAAAAAATTATACTGTCATATTTACTATGGTAAAAATGCATAAGAGCTTTCACAGACTTTTTTGTAGGTAGAGATACACATATCACTGGAATAAGATTTTCTTTTGTCTGTAAAAGTTGAAATTCTCATAATTGTTTTTCTTAAAAACAATTTATAAGATGAAGAAAAGTAAAAATAGAAAATAGATTGTTTATCATTATTTGTAAATTTAAAAATAGAAATATTGTAATTCATCATCATGAGCTCGACAGCCCTGGGTGAGCCTTGGCTGAATCCAGGAGTCTCCTCCATTCCCGTCTATCCGTTGCCTTCATTCTCCAGTGTTTCTAATATCTGCTGCAGATGCACCGACATCTGCATCGACACAGTCCATCCATTCTAATCCATACTTAGTTATAATATGTATTCACTGTTGTGTAGGTACTCAAGACGAAAATTATACTCAATGAACAATACAATTTACCAGTGATTTCACATTATTCCGTCTCTTTACTATCAATCAAATGATATGTTATATAGGGCCGGTATTACAGTCTCAGTTTAAGAGCTAAACTCAAGTTTTACAAAAATATAGCGTATTACAGTGTCCGCTTAGGCCTAATCTTCCCACAAATACGTCGCTAAAACGTCAAATATTTAACTCAACGTTTCTGGCGGATTAAGTACTTAACGGTGAGTCAACTGTCATTTGCTAGGCAACGCGTGAAGTTTCAGCTTCTATCACTAGAGGCGTTAGGCAATGAGTGTAGTTTCAGTGTTCTATCACTAGAGGCGTTAGTTGTATCGACGGTGGCGCCACACAACAAAACAAACTGACAGCCATATTGAAACGAACATGGGCATTTAAAAGCATTATTTTGGTGAAAAAAATTAAATTTATCATGTTGGATAGTAAAACAATAGTATTTCAAGTCGTAGCGTCCCGTTTTGTAGTTCGTATTATTTGAGTTTTTTTAAAATTTGACGGATAATAACCACAGAAAAATTAAAATATGTCTATAATTGAAGATTTAGTAACTGACATGTCATATTGCACTGTAATACGGAAATGGATTCAATCTCCCCATAACATTAATCTTGAGTTTAACAAACTCAATGAGTTGAGGGCCAACTGTAATACCGGGCCATAATTTTATTTATTTGACAATTTTGAAACGTCATAAAATAAAGGAAATCATTTTCAATAACAAACATGTTTGAAAAATAAAACAATTTTTTGTAAAGTGTATCAACTTAAGTTTTTGGCAAAAATTTTATTTAGGAAATGAAGTTTAAGTTTACTCTACCAGTGATCACAAATATTAGTGCGAAGAAACTCTTATGTATTTTTCTTGATATGTATAGAAAAAATGATATTGTAAATTGTATAAATGAAGGTTGCTGTGATTAATTATCGTTTCTTGTACCGTCTATTCAAGATATTTTTAATTTTGGGCCTTGTCTGTATCATAGCGTCGTATATATTATATATGTAATGTAATCGCTTATATATATATATATATATATATTTATATTGTATTTAAATATATTTCTTAGTGATGCATCTATTAAAGATTTTTACAAAACTGCAGATAAATGTGTGCTTTGAAAGATGTGATTGTGAAATTGTACTATTTGAGAAACTTTACCCTGTTTTAACTTTAAACAATAGTAAGAAACCTCATCTTTGTCATGACTTTCTCAAAATATTGGCCACGAACAACGTATTTTGTGGTTCTATGAAGTCCCACATTGTCCGGAACAGTGAGCCAACAAACATATCTCGAATGAACGAAAATTTAGATATGCCGATTACGCATTGTATTACGAACATTTGTTTTTCTTTGAAAGTGGTAAAACGAATATTTTTTTCAATTGCATATATGCAAACATTGGATTTTTTCCTCGTCGGGAGTTATAGAAGAACCAGGAACTCGTAAGCCCCTGTAGGTGCCTTGAGTTCCTGGTTCTCCTATACTATCCCAACTTCGTCTCTATTGAGATGTTAAAAAGTTTGTCAGTAAAAATATCATTTGAAAGTGGTATTTTATTGGCTAACAGCTATTTGTTTGAACTAATCAGTGTTACCGAGAATTGTGTGTTATAAGTTTTTCTTTTGTTAGAATCGTACCTAGAAAGCTGAAGTCAAATTGTATCGGCTCATGTGTTTTGAAAACAGAAAAACTGTTACTTTAAAAAAAAAGAAATATATAATTTTCTCGTGAGTCATTGCATGCAAATATTTTATTTGGCTATGATATAAATAATTTTCAAGCATTATCATTCAAGTTTTTTTTTTGTTTAATTGTCGTTATGTAAAATGTAAATTATTCAAAATCAAATATGAAAACAGATATTTGTTAAAATATAATGGAAGGTAATATGGAGTTTTCATTTTATAAATAGGCTGCCAAATAACCATCAAGACTAATAAATTATTATATGGTCATTTAAAAGAGAAAGATAGCAAATAATTCCAGAAATACTTATTATTTTGGTGTGTAATAAAGATTTATTTTGTTCACCACGTGGTTTCAGATATTTTTTTATACATGGTTTAATCTTATACAATGTTCTTTCTTTGCTGACCATATCTGGCACTTCCTTTGGAAAAATAATCAAGTCACAACACTAAAGATGGTTAGTTAATCTATTCTTATAAATAATATGAAAATGTTTTAATAATAGTTCACGATTCCTTTTGAACTGTGTTTCTTACATAGGGAGTGAATCCTCATGTTTGTATTGATTCTGTATAATAGTATACTTGTTGGCCTTTTATAACTATTCTACAAAACTGGATATTATGTTGAATTAACAAAGTCCTATCACATGTGAATTAAATAACATTGCTGCAGTTTTAAGATAAATTATGCTGAGGATTTACACCTAGAAAATATGATTTAATTCCATAGTGAATATTATCATTATTATTTTTCTTATCGTCTACCTATTTCATTATCAGGGAAAACTTTGTACACCACAAGTTATTTATTATGTTCCCAATATCAAAGCGAACTTCTTCGTTGAGATGACAACTGCCCGTCTACATTATATTAGTAGGTTTACAGAATTAGAACTATTTGGAGTAAAGAATGCAAGAACAATTTATTTATTCATAATGTTTTTTCTCATGTTCTAATTCAAATCCTTATTTACATATGTGTCAAATTTTAATCGCACTCGGAAATCATTCAAATAACTCATAATGTTAACGCAGTTGTTTGTTATTATCAAATTGTTTAATTGATGGAAAAAGGCATTGAAAACATATCATTTCATTTTTTTAAATCAAATTACAATCATAATTTGAATAAAAATATAATTTCATTTAGTTTTTCACAAGTTAAAATAGTAAAGATTCTTAAATTTATTTTTCATAGAAATATACACAATTTTATTCGGGACAAGATAAATATAGTAAATCATTTGACAATGAATACACTCCCAATAGTTAATAAGTGTTTATTATTTTTTTTTTGTTGTGTTTTATTGAAAATTAAAACTATTAGTAATTGTTTTAATAAATTAGTGCAATATACATAATTTAAAATCATTAAAAGAAGCATCACTCCCGTCTATTTGAATTTGTGATAATCTTATATTGAAATTTATATGAATTACATGCCCGAAATGTTGTCATTTTGATCGTTCGGATTTATTGCAGACATGTTAGTTAAATTAACCAAATTCTTTGTACTATTGTAAATATTATGTAGAACAATCTTCATTACAAGAGTCATTATTTTATGTTTAGCTTGTAACTGTAACTATTTGTCATTTCTCTTTTTCATTTTTTATTGTTTTACAAAAACAATATTTCGTTTAATTTAAATAATGGCGGAGTTTATCTAATTTTAAATTATGGTACTTTTTTTTGTATGTTGTTTTTTGTAATGATACACTATAATCTGTTGTTGAATTTCAATCGTTCTAATATAAATTTAATTTTACCAAAGATTGTAGCGTAAACCAGTTCAATGTTTAATTGAAAAAATGTGTAATGATCAAAGAAAAAAACATTACAAATACAAAGTGGTATAACTGCCGAAGACTTTTAATTTACGTGTTTTAATCTTTAACCCCCTTTTGATATTAGATTTAATTGGATTGTGTTTTTTTTTTTTTTTTTAACATGTCTACGTAGGGGACGCCAGCTATTTGGATTTGGGTCCATTTTACTCTTTCGAAGAAGCGCACTACGTAGCGTTGGGAGGGGTTTGCAATCTAGAAAAGAGTTTATTAATTCGGATTTTAAAAAGACCCGGGTTGTACGAAGATGGAAACACAGAATTCGGAAGATCGTTCCACAGTATTATAAATCAAAATTTAACTAAACCATTGAGATATTTATTATACAGGGTGTTTCAAAATAAAGTTTATATTTAGTGGATCGATTAAAAAAAAGTAAGCCGTGTATCGAAAAAATGTTTATTAATTATTAAAGTACACAATTTGGGAATTTATTTCTTAAAAATAATATAGTCCAAATGTAGACCCTCGCGTTCGCAGCACTCATTTAATCGATCAGTAAAAATTACTTATGACAGCTCGGCAAGTGGACTCAGTGATGGCTACCATTTCGTGACAGATATTTTCTTGCAAATGCGCCAGGGAAGTCGGTTTATTGACTTAAACTTTAGATTTAAGATAACCCCATAGGAAAAAGTCCATAGGGGTTAAATCAGGACTGCGTGGAGGCCAATTTATGTCACCTCTCCTGGAGATCAATTAGCCTGGGAAAATTTCACGAACTCGTGGCAGAGATGTATTGGACGTGTGTGACGTTGCTCCGTCCTGCTGGAACCATGTTCTTTGATTATAGCCAGGAAAGTTTTGCAGTTCAGGCACCAAGAAGTCGTCTAACATCTCCATATAACGCTCTGAATACAAATATAAACTTTCTTTTGAGACACCTGTACAAGGTGATACAAGGTTAAAAAAATCCAACCAAAACTCAGACAAAAAAGTGTCTTCTTCTACTCTACAACACATACCCCCACTTTCACCAAGGCTCCTAAGCCCTAAAATCAATTTTTTGATGCACTCACCGTAAAATTTCGTTTCACCAAACAATCTTACTACCTTTAAGTGATGCCGGCGACTCAACTCTAAGTGACGGTCTATTGTGGATCAAGTCATTCATCAACGTATTTTGTAACTAAAATTATTACATTTTAGCACATTGTTAGATGTTTTGTGTCATAAGTGTTATATTTGATTTTTCTATGTTATTCAGATATAAAATTGAATTTTATTTAAAACAGCATAATATATTGATGAGAACGAAAACAATAATGGCGGTATGCACAATAATGCAGGTAGCAAGGGTAGAATAGCAGGTATGCGACAGCGCTCGCGGCCATTCACGACACTAATGCGAATATACCTACTGATGAGATCAAAGTAATACTTTTTATCAAACAATTTCAAAAACTTGTAAAAATTGTGAACTGCACACTGAATAATATTTGATTGTTATTTTAATAAAAGAAACAAGATAAAGTACATATTCTTGATTTTTTAATATTTCTATACAACTTACTTGAGTTCGTATTCCTGTACACCGGAAATTTAAGGAGAGTTGAGCCTAGGGCTCAATTAAGAATGTTGGTTTTTAGTTGGTGAAATGCAAATTCATTGAGTGATGCACTCAAAGATTTGAGCTCCGATCAGGTAGTTAGTTGATGATCCATTTGATGTTCCTTGGTGAACACGGCCAATAGTGGCTCTAAAATCTCTTGTAACTTATTAATTACATGTAGCATACTATTCAACAAAACACAATTATGAATATATTGAAAAGAGTTTTAATTTATACTGAAAAATTATTACTAATTGCTATATGTAGTTACAAATAATTATACTTTTTATTTAGCAATGTGAGGGATTTGACGAGATTGGTCACATCAAAACTATTTTTTTTAATTCCAAGATAAAAAATTTAAAGATGTTAGAGTGAGTGTATTACAAATTTTAAAATATTTTGTTTATTTGTTATGAAATAAATATTATTTACACTGTTTTAACAATATTTTTATCAATACTATTTTCTTATTTCGTACTTAATTAAATCCAACTAAACAAACTGAGATCACAAAAAATAGGCAATTTAGATAAAAATAGGAATCACAATAAATCAGTTAAAAACTTCTCATTGTTTAATATTTATCTATTTCAAAATCCTTTTTACATTATATAGCTATTTCTGATGAACAATACAAGTTGATGTAGTTAGGAAATAAATTGTGTTACAAAATTATATAAAACTAAGTTAAACTTTTAAAAGTTGAGTCATCAGTATTATTTTTTTAATTTGTGGATAAGGCCTACTCTACTAGGCTGTGTCTGTCTCTGAGCAGCGTTATGTAAATCAGTTCTAATTATTTGAATTCTTCATAGTATTATGTTTATAAGATATCTACATAATATAAGTTCATTAGGTTTAATGGCAGGTTGAGGTGAGACAGAAGTGTAATATAATTACTTTCAATAATTATTTTACGTCCATCAAAAAAAAAAATACTATTGGTTTTGAAAACAAGAATCCTCTGAAAGAAATACTTTTAATTGTGTCATCTGCCAATCTACTTCTTACTGAGCTACAAATATAATCAATGATCGATAAGGCCCTATTTACTTCTATAAATTGGTTTCAAGTATATTTTTAATTTACCTAATCGTATCCGGCCAATTGGTGCCAGATCCAGTAGACATCTTTAATGCCAGATCCGGTAGACGTCTTTGATGCCGGATCTGGTAGTCGTCTATGATCCGGTTTTCCAGATTGCAATCCCTATAGCGTATATGGTTTTTGAATGTGCTTCACATAAGTGATAATATCATTTAATGATTCGGCGGATATTTTGTGGTAGGTAGTTAATATTAACCATATTTGAATTATAAATGATAATGTTAAATTTGAGATATGTAACAAAGATGTATTATATAATTATTGTTACTTCAGAACGGGGTATCCCCTAATGAGGTAATAAATTCCATTCCATTAAGTAATATTATATAAAATTGTTTGAATATGGAAAAAAAATAAATTTAAATTAAAAAAAAAATAGGTTTTTCTTAGTAATAATACTATACGTAAATCACAATGTAATGATATCCTGAAATACTCTAAAGACCCAACCATAGTAGAGATTACTCGAGAAGAAAAAGAAATAAGTTATCTGAAAATTATGGTTGATTTCCATAATAAATTCATCATGGGTTGTAGTAAAAACCGCTAAGGTCTGGGGGTGGAGAGAAACATGACAGAAAAAGAGCTAACGAAAGACTTTGTTGCTCAAGATGCAAACAACAAATACGAACTTCATGCATTGAACTTGCAAGTTCTAAACGATTGGTTGTCCTTGGGGGAATTTTTTATTCCTCCAGCATTGGGATGGAAACATACATAGATGGTCATCTGAGATGCTGAAGATCTATCTAAACTCAATATAGGGTAACCCAGTAACTTAAAACAGTAGAAAATAGCCAAAGATGACAATTGCCACCTCTGGGAGGCATCTGCATGCACGGCTAGGCATATCTTGGTCGGCTGCAGGGTAGCGCTACAGGAGGGAAGGTTCTCATACAGACACGATAAGGTGCTTGAAAAGCAAGAGGCATCATAGGATTAACCACAGGGAAACGGTCAGTTGTATCATTTGTAAAACCAGGATCAATAATTAGGAAGTCAGATGACTGGAATATCCTGATGGATACGAGAGCAAAGAGATATTCCCTTCCAAATGAGATCTGCATCTCATCTCTTAGGACTGAATCGAAAATATACTCTCTTTCATTTCAAGGAACTGATAGATAAATCTGGTAGATACCACTAATAATAAATTATTGATTCAGTCTTTAGAAGTTTTGAAAAACTATTGTTTTTTTTCAATTGAGATGTGTTTGCTTTGGGCTCTTAAGAACAACAGAAATGAAGGTTCTAAGGTCAATCACTGGTAAAACTCTCCGAGATCGTGTTCGCAATGTTCAAATAAGGAAAACATGTGGAATAGAGGACATTGTTCAGTGGAGTAGATCCAGAAGAAGGCATTGGAGGGACCACGTAGCCAGGATGTACAGTGATACACTTGCATGTATAGCGGCGAATGAAATCTCTTCTGGCTGCCACCTACCCGGAAGACCACCCAAGAGATGTAAGGATAGCTGGACTTCGTCATCCCAGGAGGCATAGTTTCTGAAGAACAGCCAACTAGGTCTACTAAACGAAGAAGAAGAAGAGAAGAATTTCTGAAACTAAATAATCAATTTACAAAGGAAATAATGATATTTAATTACAATAGTTCCAGGTATTCAAATAATACATTTAATACCATGTAATACATTATTACAAAAGCTGAGCTTGCTCTGTGAGATACAATTGAATAAAACATAATTATTTATCTACATAACTCAATAATAAACCAGAGCAAATACATATCATTTATTTCTCAACAAGCTTTTGATACATAGGTACAAAATCTGTATTATTTATAATCTTGTTGAATTGATTAGATACCTACAAAAGTTTCAATGTATTTGTTACTGACTGACATCTATTATAAAAATGACAAAGTTTTGACATTGTTAATTGACAAGTCGATCTAAATATAACAACGGGTCTAGTTATAATAATCCGCACAACAGAAATCTGTAAATAAAACTAATTTGAATTATTAATTCTAAAATAATACAAAAGTTCACAGACCAATAATCAAATTATTAAAATAGCTTTATTTACTTCACGAGGAACAACTATTTCCCTTACAGATAAAAAAAAATAACTATAAGAATTATAAAAATACATGAATTGAAAAATTTCTGATAAGAAACCGGATTAAGAAGGGATTAAGCATTAAATTCTATTTATGTGATGTTTATCAGACAACCTACATTTAAAAACCATAAAGTATTTTATGAACTGCCACAATAAAGTATTTTGCGGTTTAGGATGATCTCTCTTTGCAAATAAAATATGAACGGACGCAGATAACTGAATTACGAGCGTCAATAAAATTTTACATCCATGAATTTTCACGTGGAAAAACAGGCAGGTTTATTACAATCAAATTATACACCGCGAAAATGGTTCGTGAATGCTCGTTTATCGTTCGGCTCCCGGCATCGATGTTCGGACTGGTCTGAGCATCGCATAGGTTGTAAGTTGTATCGCTAGCTGTCAGTTGAGAAATTTCGAGCGGTGTTTACGGAGTCCGCCTCCGTGAAAAGCTCCAATTTTTCGTACGGAAAAATGTGTTTGGAAATCGCCATTACGATTTTCGTTTTCCGTCCATAGGTATAAAATACTTATCCCCGTTATAATTATGACGCCGTCGAACGTGAAAGTTGTGATGGATGTCGCACTTTGCAATTTGACGTGTAGATCTCTGAGATCACACGCTGATCCCGTGGCGGACGATACGAGAGTCTTATTTGTCAATTTTATCCTTTTTCAATACCTATGAAATGTGTAGAATAACATAATTAAATTATTCATTCGTGTATAAGCCTATTGTAAGGACATTAAAATTATATTTATTTAGATGATACATCGAATTTGGGCAATAAAATAATGTATTGTTTTCGCAGTGTTTTGTATGTCTTATGAATTAAGCAGCAGCTGATGATATTGTGTTTGCAATCTCGTTGACCACGTATATTTTACAAACCCCGTTTTGAAAATAAAAATCTACGATTTGGGACTGTCTTTCAGTGTCTTGTGTAATTTATGTAAAGTGTAAATTATAATAATAATGATTATCGTAGACAGTGATTTTTAGTCTTAATATTATTTCGAACGACTTGCTGTGTGTTATTTATATGTAAATAAAGAAATAAATAATAAACAAAAATAGTTCACAATGGCCGAGAGAGAGCGGGCTAACAAAACTCCTATCCGTGTAGGATTTTACGATATAGAAAGAACCATTGGCAAAGGTAATTTTGCCGTGGTCAAATTAGCTCGCCATCGAATTACCAAGACTGAGGTAAGATATTTCTGTATACAGAATTGCAATTCTAAATTATATTATGTCTTAAGTATTATTTATACCTACATAGTATGTTTTCTTTATTATTACACGTTTAATACATTATACCTACTATCTTTTTTATTTCTGCGTAAGAGTTATTTTCCATTGGTGATAACATAATATTCCAGAAAACTGACAATCAACACAACAAAATAATTGGTTGAATTGCTTCTAAATTAAAATTTTTATGGCTTTTATTTTTATCTGTTTTTTTTTCAATTCATTGCACACGTTTAGTCGGTAGGTATGTACAATACATCTTACCTTAGATTATATATGAATTCTATGCATCTTACATTTATTTTTTAACTAGAAATAATGTTCGGCCGGATACATTTTTTCATGAATTTATTTTGTTTGAAGAAAATATTATACTTAACGTGGGTAGACATGCAGTATTATAAGCAGGTACGATCTTTTATCCTTCTATTTTTATCTTATTTTTCAATGATACTAAAATAGTGATGGTTCTATTCGCAAAATAGATTAATTTTATTCACGACGTGCTAAAAACATTGATAGGTTCATGCTACTTACGAATACACATTTTATTACGGACCGATGACAAAAAAGTAATACTTGGGAGATTCTCTCCTTGTCAAATCAACACTATTACTCTTCTCACCTTGTCAAATCAACACTATTACTCTTCTCACCTTGTCAAATCAACACTATTACTCTTCTCACCTTGTCAAATCAACACTATTACTCTTCTCACCTTGTCAAATCAACACTATTACTCTTCTCACCTTGTCAAATCAACACTATTACTCTTCTCACCTTGTCAAATCAACACTATTACTCTTCTCACCTTGTCAAATCAACACTATTACTCTTCTCACCTTGTCTCTGGAGTTTCTATATTATGTTAGAAATTTAACAGATTTAATGTTTTGATCATCGCATGGCTCTTTTCCAGACATTTTAATTTCTCCCTGATGCGAAAACTCGTAATTTCATCATCATGGATAGTATTTATGATTATTGGCCCGTGCAGCTTCTTACCAGACAAAAGCTATCTTTTCCATTTATCCTGATAAATCTGTGGGGCAAGTCTGATGCAACCGGCGAAATCAAAACCCTCGTGATTACCCATATCATGGATATAATCATATGGAGTTCTATGACATCTAAAGAGACAGACAGACAGACAGACTTCTGAGTGCATCAGTTGATAAGGCCCTTATGAGCAGTCACGATAGTCCCGTAAAAAAGAACATAAATAAGTATTAAGTATTTCTTCTTTTTTCTATCTTTTTAAGTCTGTTGAAGTCCTACATCTACTTTCCTCCTGTGGCGTAGAAGGACGTCCTAGAGGTCTGCTTTCTTGGGGAACATTACATCTGGCAGATTTAAACGGTTCTCGAATCGGCCATCATCGACAAGTGTTCGTTCCAGAACCTTCTTCTTATTTGTCATCCCCACCTTACGATATCCTCGACTTCGCACAGCCTTGTCCACTCCAAAGAATCATATCAACAATTTATATATAATACCATCACGCCATGACCCTCACGGGATAGGCAGAGAGGAACAAACGCCACATTTTTCTATTTTGATATGTATCCATTGCCTCGTCAATTTATTTATTTATATCCAAAACATTGAGTAGATATAAGATACAAAATAACTGTAGGTAGGTAATATAAGCATGTATGTACCTACATAGTAATATAGACCAGTAAAAATATGAGTTATTTTATTTCTAATAAATTTAGGAAAAGTCGCAGTCACCTACCCCACTCCATAGGGAACGTTATAGAACTAAGTGTTCTGTTCATCCCCGGAACGGCTGCTCGTCGGACAAAACAAGAACTACCACCATGCATATTTCATACCACTGCCACTAAGAGTCCAACCACACTCGTGAAGGCCCGTGAATCATAGCAGGGGTTACCCTCCCAGCAGCTCCACGAACAACAGACTGCCACAGGGAGCCTTCCTCACGCCCGTAGTACTTTCAGTTCTTCGATAAATTAATAACATTTTATTATTTCACTTGTGCTGTAGTTTAATGTCTTTTTGTTAGTATATTTTGTTACTAGCCTCCTCACTAGGCACAGCCTGTGCTTAGGTGAGCTAGTGAGCATGTTATTGTCTATTGTACTGTTTATTTATTCATTTACATATAATATACCTAATACAGATTCAGATCCTTCAAGGTTGCATTGATAAACTGGAAAAAGCTATCAGGTAGGCACTATGTATGTAGAGGTGGTTACCCGCCCGTGACTTCTGACCCGGCACATATTAATGTTCCCATTTTTTTCTGTTACTTAATACTAATTATATTTACTTTTTCTAATATTTTGTACAAATGTATTTTTTGTGAATTTTTGTATCATTCATTTTATTTATCTACTATAGGTATTATTTGTAAATATTCTCTTTACTCTTCATCAATAACATGTAAAAATGTGAAAATTACAGCTGAATAAAAATACCCAACTGTGTAATAATATAACAGTCACAGAAAAGGCTTTGCCTAGTGGGGCGTTATTAGTCAGCTTATATATTATGTAATATATAAATAAATAAATATATAAATAAATAAGCTTATATAAATAAATAAATAAATATTCATTTTGTGTAGGTAATAGTAATAACATATAAAATAAGTACATATAATAACATATAAAATAGTACAAAGACATTACTATTATTTAGCTCCAAAAATTTTTAATAAGATAAAAAGTGAAATAACGGACATACAGTTGATGAATAATTTGAAACACAAGAAAACAATAGAAACATGGATTAGAAACAAGGGCATTATATACTGCGGAAACATGATCAAGCTACAATAGTTTATATTTTATTTTTATAATAGGTATATTTTATAACAAGTTTTAGTTAAATACAAGTTTAATATTTTTCTGTCAGATATAACGCAAAAAAAAAAAAAATCTGCCACCTCGGTACAGGCTCAGCCTAGTGAGGTGGTATATACCAAATAATCCTATAAAAAAAATGTTTCATATAACTTATTTAAATTGTACTTTTTTGTAATATTTTTATTGTTTGTAACTATATTGTTATATTTTGTTTGGTTTCAATAATAAAAAAAAAAATATACATACATACGCATTCATACATATTATGCGTCTTTTTTCTTCATGCATAGTCTCATTTTGTCGTTAACATGGTCTTGCCATCTTTTTCTAAGACTTCCCTGATCCCATCCCTCGTCTTTGTACATTATTTTCGTCAGACGTTCTTCATTCATTCTTTTCAAGTGACCAAACCATCTCAGCGTGTTGACTTGCATTTTATTTATTTTTAAATGACATCTTTCTTTATCTTTAATTATTTCCTTTGTGTTCTCATCTATTGCCCTGTCATTCATAGTCCTATTACAAATTCTCCTCAGCGATCTCATTTCAACTGCATTTATTCTGCTTTCATGCGACTTCTGCCATGTCCAAGGCTCACTTTCACACGTCAAGGTAGGTAGGTACTACGATCCTTATCTGTGGTTAAATTAATATGGACACAATGGTTTTTCTATCCGTCCATGGTTTTCGCAACGCAGTTTGTATGAGTAAAGGATGGAAGGCTTATAGAAGGCTTACATCACAATATTATTATATATAAGTAATTAAGTACTTATTGATGTTATTTTGTCCGTTTGAATTTGAAAATATTTAATTTTTTTCTCACACCACACTCTACAATGACAGTAAGCTAGCAGACTACTGCTGCCCAACTATATAGGTAACCCTGTTCTAGGGCTAGCAGGTTACAATTTTGACAGTGACAATACAATTTTGAACTGGATGACAGATCCACACTATGTAGGCACATATTTCACTCTAAGTACTGCTCATAACCACTACTCAACATACATACTTACTAATGTCACAGCAAGCACATAGCTCACACAAACAGATCAACTACCTAGGTCCAAATTTAATTAATTAATAATACCATGAAACTGTCATCAGCAGTCATCCAAGACTTGTCATAGCAAAACCACAAAAAAGAGACTGCATGGCTATACTTAGTTTATCCGTCAATGTTGTCTGTTACGGTGGTGTAGCTGATTCGACTCGCATGTGTCTCAGATCAAATAAAATAGAATATTTTTGAACCAACGATTGAATTGAATGAACGCAGGTGCTCTTGTGATTCTACCACGTATGTATAATGAGTATTAAACTACATACATACCATACATTCGTTAGAAGAAAAAACTACATTATTAACACGACTATCTCTACTAGGTAAACATTGCACGGAATACATCATATTATTTATTATAAGGAAATAATCGAGTGTTTAATAATGTACATTTAATTATTATTATGTTAAGTATTTGACTACGTAACAGAAAATATTAATTGTGTTTTTAAGTACATTCGTGGTAAGTATGTAGTACTCAAATGAGTTGTTCTGGTAAGTTCCGTATTTCTAAACGACATAATACATAGCTTTCACTTATTTCGTTTTGTTGACCGATTGTAAAAGTTGTGATGAAAGTAAGTACAAGTTATATACATAGTTTCTTTTGCGGGGTAGGCGAAGAGAACCGAACGCCATACGCCCCCCCCCTTGCGAACATTCATAGATTCATTGACATTAACAGAGATAATAATAATAATACATTTATTGAGCAGAAGAAGTTAAGGTACATACAAATACAAGATATAAACAATAAAATAAATGAAAACAACAAAAGTACCATGCTCAGCTATGTTGCAGGAGGACAAGCCCCCTGCAGCTGATTTTCAGCATTATCCTAATGCTTACATATTTTAATTAAAATTTCAAAAATGCCCCAAAACTATAACGAAACAAAATACCTACATAAATCAAAAACACACTCATATAATACATAATACATACACACATTGATACATATAAACCCACACACACACACACACATTCACAAAAACATCTTACATACTTCACACTATGATTGCGAGGCCAGAAGCATCGCTCGACATTTCTTCTTAAAAATGTGGATTTTTTCCACTGCTTTTAGTGGTGGAGGCAAGTCATTCCAGCATTTAGTTGCAGCGTATTTGAAGCAACCTTCAAACGCTGCCCCTCCATGCCTAGGAATGAGCAATAAGAAGCTTCTGGCTCTCGTACCATAGTTGTGAACACTTTCAGACCATTCCAATCGTTCGAACAAGTATTCAGTTTTCTTATTTTGGACGACTTTATATATCTGACAAGAAAGGTGAAGTTTCTGCCGGTTTACCATGTTCAATATTCCATTTTCAGCCAGATATGGTGAGACATTTGCCCTGCGAGGAATAGAGAAACAAAATCTGGCGCAAGCGTTTTGGACTCTTTGGATTATCTGTTGATGTTTGGTCAACAAACATGGTCCATACACTGTATCACAGTAATCAAGAATCGGCAGAATAATGTAATTTACATTACTCTCATTTTGGGCCGGTGTCGGCGGTGTTTGTGTTCTGAGCGTCTAAAGCACTTTAATATTTAAAGACTATTATAGTAACATCAGTGGGGTAAGTCTGGACAAGAGACGGGATCAAAACCAACCATGTTTAGGTATCCATATCAAGGATATAATTATCTTATGGAGTTCTATAATATCTTAAGATGTTACAGAACTCCATAAGATAATAATTATATCCATGATATGGGTAAACATGTATGGTTTTGATTCCGTCTGTTGACCAGGGGGGGCAAGTCTGGTCCAACCGGCGAAATCAATACCCCCACGATTACTCATATCATGGATATACCTACTTATTATATGGAGTTCTATAATATCTTCAGATAGAACTCCATATGATAATTATATCCATGATATGGGTAATCACGATGGTTTTGATTTTTTTTCACCGGTTGGACCAGACTTGCCTCCCCCAGAGCTTGTATTTCTGAACAAGATAATGGTGGTTATTCTGAAATGACTACGATTGGTGGTTATTCTGAAACGACAAAACCGATTGACATCTGGGATTATCACAATACAAAAATGGCGGCATGAGGTTTAATGATGTTTATTAAAAATCTCGCCATATTTCGGTCAACTCTGTATACTTCAATAAATCTAATTTCAGGAATATCGAATGGGTTTGTCACGTCTCTCAAATTCCTTCTATAAATACTATATATGCATACCTAGAACAAAATCATAAAACAAAATTAAAACATCGATACTTCATATTTGTAAGTTTTACAAATATGCTGTTAATGAATAAAAATCCTACTTACAATCTGTCATTTTCCTCTAAATATTCAACTAAAGCCAAAGCTGCATTTTCTTGTGCCATTTTAAGCGAATTTCTAAATATTTTTCGAAAAAAAAGTCAAACCGAGTCAATCTGTAATCTAAACAACAGGCTTTGGCCTCTTGTTTCAATATCAACAGTTGTTTATGAAATTCAGTCAACAATTCCAACAGATGTGCGTTCAGAATAACCCACACACAAAAAAGACGATAGCCGCCATTTTGTATTGTGATAATCCCAGATGTCAATCGGTTTTGTCGTTTCAGAATAACCACCATTAAATAGCATGGTCGATACCAATGTTATAGAGAAAATTAACATCCACGCCAATGTTACGCTGAGAAACCCGGAAGTATTTCGTTTAAGTAGATGCTACAACAATATAGGCCATTTCAGTCAACTGATTAGAATGATACTTACATACAAAAATTGAGATCCTTGACATGTTCTCAAACAGCCTCAGCACCTTCAAGCATTTGATAAAAGCAAGTCATCAATTATTCTGAGATGTTTTCCCTTCTATATACTTACATATTGGATTGCTTCAATAATAGTTAATCTGAAGTAAGTTTTTAACAATACACTACACTGTGAATGCTTTAGTTACCTGATTTAATTTTTGTTCTTAAAAGCTAATTTAATCAATCATGATTTACTTATTAAACATATGCAGTAAACACCTGTTATTGGAGCATTAGAACTAATATGCTGATTCTAACTGTCTAAATGTTTTATGTGTACCTATGATCTGTTGGTGTTTCTTTGAATTAATAAATAAACATTAATGCATCGACTCATATGCATAAAAAAAAAAAAAAAAAACTCATATCGACTCATATTTTGGTCGTTTAAAATTGACTATGTTTAGCATAATACATAGACTAGGTAATAGGTATGCTGTCGTAGTGGACATTTTTAAATCTGGTCTGTCACATTATAAAGGTGTGTTGCTTAGAACCCTACATCCCTGTACCGCCTTCATGATGTTATTTCGTTTACTACGTAATTATTAAATTGTTTTTATTCTTTCTAGTTAATAATTTATCCGAGGTGTTTTAGTTTTCTTTCTTACTTTTTTACTGCTTTCTTATTTACGGCTTTTTGTATAGTATCTAGTGATTTCATTTTGTATAGTATCTAGTGATTTCATTTTGTATAGTATCTAGTGATTTCATTTTGTATAGTATCTAGTGATTTCATTTTGTATAGTATCTAGTGATTTCATTTTGTATAGTATCTAGTGATTTCATTTTGTATAGTATCTAGTGATTTCATTTTGTATAGTATCTAGTGATTTCATTTTGTATAGTATCTAGTGATTTCATTTTGTATAGTATCTAGTGATTTCATTTTGTATAGTATCTAGTGATTTCATTTTGTATAGTATCTAGTGATTTCATTTTGTATAGTATCTAGTGATTTCATTTTGTATAGTATCTAGTGATTTCATTTTGTAAAGTATCTAGTGATTTCATTTTGTATAGTATCTAGTGATTTCATTTTGTATAGTATCTAGTGATTTCATTTTGTATAGTATCTAGTGATTTCATTTTGTATAGTATCTAGTGATTTCATTTTGTATAGTATCTAGTGATTTCATTTTGTATAGTATCTAGTGATTTCATTTCTAAATTTATTATTGTTATTATATTTTTTGGAATATTTTTGTGAATACAATATTATTAAACATAGTTATTTCATTTTGTAGATCATCGACTTCTGCAATTAATTTTTAATATAATACTGTTGTAATTGCTGTGGGTACTTGTATATTGTTTAGGTATTGTAAAATATTTCTAGCTGTAGGTATAGTCAAATAAATAGGTAAATATATAATGATACATTTTTCTCTTTTGTAAAATATTGCTTGTACCCAGGAAGGGAGGTAGATACTTACATTAATTTTATCATTGTCTTTTAAGGGGGGGACTGCTGCCAACGTACCTATTTTTCAATTTGATATACCATCATTATTTCTTATCAAATCGTTTTGAAAAAAATAATTTAGATAGTTTGGATATTAATAAACAAAAATATACCTTAACTTTTCGATAATGTTCTGTATAAATTCTTGTAGAAAAATAATGGCATACCCCGATTTTCAACGTTTATCATATATTTTTAATAAACTATTAGGCGTAGAGTAATATTTTTTTTTTAATTAAAGAAGACAAAAATATCTAGAAAAATATGATGTGACGTTGCATTAATGCTTCAGGTTTAGTAAATAAACCTAAAAAACATTTATTTTCCATTCAGTGCCATTGCGTATCAAAAGTTTTTTTTTTGTTTATTTACTTAACCTCATGCGTTAATGCAACGTCATATCATATTTTTCCAGGTATTTTGTTCATCTTTAATTTATAAAAAAAAATATTGTTTTATACCTTATTTTTTTAGAAATTTAAGATAAATGTCTAAAATCGGGGTATGCTTATTATTTTCCTACAAGAATATATACAGAACATAATCAAAAAGTTAAGGTATATTTCTCTTTATTAATATCCAAACTAACTAGGTTATTTTTTTCAAAATGATTCGTTTAGTAATAATGATGGTATATCAAATTGAAAAAATAGGTACGTTGGCAGCAGTCACCCTCTTAACAAATTTCAGTAGATATACCTAATTATAAAATAATAGTAAAATAGGAAATATGTGCAATTCAATATATCTTGTTTTAATTGTGTCTTAGTATAATATATGTACTATCTTTATTTTTTGCTCTTACTTTGTAAACTGGTTGGTTAGTGAAATTGCTTAATGGCAATAAGCCCGCCAGTGTACAGTATATTTGTTTATATATTGTGTAGAAAGATGAATAAATAAATAAATATACCTACGGTATGAAAGATTGAAATCAATCATTCCATAGATAATACCTACGCGTAAGAATCAATAAAGATAAACGTTCACCCACACACACAAACACAGACAGAAGTAGGTACATGTTCATGTCCATAGATAACAGGGTCTAACATGCAGATAGGTAGTTAAACGCTCCGTAACGTCACGAAGTTAGCAAATGACGTCAATAGCAATACTGCTAACCAATCGGCAATCAAGAATCGTTAAATATTTTTAATAATTATATTATTCTACATATATCTACAACGTAATTCCATTGTTAATAATACAATAAGCTTGTGATTATTTTCTCATGTCATAGTATTTAAACTGGACATACCTGTTTTGAATCTTACAATACAATTGTGGCAAATACTCCATAAAAGCATTTTGTTTTGAAAAATAACTTATTTGTATTCAAACACCATTTTTTCGAAGAATTTATGTGAAATAGTCATATTTTTTTAATATCTTTATTTATTTAAGTACCGATTCTTTGAATTTATCCCAAGAATCACTAATGGCCGCTTTCACCTACATCAAATACTAACGAAATGCCCATCCAGAGTTCAGATCCTTGAGTGGAGCATGCTCATTACCATGCCGAAAGCCATTCTTTTTTAAATGGTCTACAAATGTGAATGATTTACAAAATTAACACAAAACTTCCAGACGGTATTGTGGAATCTGATAATATTGATTTAGTATAAATTCTAGGCATGAGTGGTGCCACCTTTGATACTGCAGAGTGGATAATTTAATATCTCTTAACTAATATAGAATCAGTGGAATTTTTCATAAATCGTCAACAGATATTTCAGAAGAACGCCAATCTGTAATGCCCGAATTTATAAAACGTACTTAGATTTTTCTCTATGCTTATTATGACAAATTATACATATTTCGGTGTGCTAAGCATTGACTTTAACTGAGAATGGTTTTAAATAAGGCCCTAAGAGTTTTTAATAACAAAACGTCTTCATTGCATATTTTAAAATTTAGAGTACCTCAGGGATCAGTACTTGGACCTATATTATTAATGGAGTGTATAAAAAAAAACGATGATTCAATAAAGGGTTTTTGGTACATTTTATTTTATATTTTATTCTATTCACTTATCCGACTGTCATTCGAATTATATTCGAAAGTGTGTAGGCTGCGCAAGACATTGTCAATAAGACAAAGAGTATGTAAGTAAGAACCTCGATAAATATTGGCCTTGCATTTTCTCATCGCTAACAACAACACAGCACATGCTATGAGGTCAGATCGATTGACGATAGGAATCAATCATATTATGACTGCCATTAATGCCGATATCGGTTTTAAATTCGCTAGAATTGATCGTTGACCGATTTTGTGCGCGTCGATCTCGATCACGTGCCACTTGGATGGCCAGTGACCAGTGGCCAAACTGATGAGACGGTCAATACCAAAATATTGTTTTTGATCTATCTAAATCATTTCAAGTGTATCTGATTCGATAGTTATTAATTTTTGTCTGTTGTCATCTAAATCATTATTCGTTTATTTCATCATCTAAATATTTTATTGGCTCTCTTTTATTGCTCTATTATTGAAACAAAAATGATTTGTTGACCTTGTTTAAGATAATTTTGAACATTCCGGTTTCATTTTGACATCATAAAAATTCTCCATCAAATAGAGTTTACACATATATCATAGGCGGAGTCCCTAGTATTGAGTAAAGATGCTATAGTAGGCTATATAGTATATTTTGAATATAATTTCCATAGTACCCTCAAAAGATACGTCTTTGAAATAAAGAACAGTTTTTATTTACATCTTTATACGAAGTATTACACAAGAGAAATTGTTTAATACTTTTCTTGTAAAATTAGTTTTAGTAAAACCCTTTTTTTATTTTTTTATTGTACATAAGTAACTAAAAAAACTACGAGGCCTGTGAAGTAGATTTTTACGTCAATCGAAAGAGAATATGAAAATCTACCGGGTGAGTATTTTTTATTATTATAATATTTTAATTACTATTCTTGTCATTTAAAAAAGAAAACCTCTAAATTTTACCATTTCTTCAAGAAATATGTTGTATATCACAACATATTAGATGATATACAATATTTTTTCGTGTTTCATACATTAGAAGGTAATTTATCGTGCATTTTTGTGTACATCCGTATACCTAGCCTATTGGTACATACATAGTCTTATATATGTTCGTAAACGGAGTTGAACCACATTTCCATAAAATTTGAACGATTTGACGTGTGTTGCTAAAAATTGGCATTGCTAAAATGCGTGATTAAATATTGTTAATAATCGACTGTATTAATTTATTTATTAACTAATTAGTTCCACAACATGCAAGTCGAATATAACAATTTACTTTTAATAACATGTTGAACTACCTTGTAAAGAAATGACCATTTTGATTACAATAGCAAACATGATATGACGTACTTATTGCCATTCCATTGGGTTTAGTACTAACACATTAATTTAAATCACAATACGACGTAATGTTCCTGTAAAATTTAACGATCGATATAATATTTATAACGTTGTTTCATGTTGAACATTGTAAAAATTATCATAATTATAAGTATGATTTTTGGATTAGAATGTGCTATGTTAATTTGAAATTTATTTTGTAGGTATATATTTAATTTGACATACTTATATAAAACAAGAGACATATAACAAAATTTTAAAGTATAACCGAAATAAGGGCTGTTTTTAGCTTAATTAATTTGATATTTTGATAAAATTGAACATTTTCGTATTTCATGCAATGTAAACAAAGCTATGCTGAGCGTTTATAAAATTTTAATTTTATTCGTTTAGATGCAACAATAATATATTACTGTTTTTATATGTTTTATTATACTCATACACACCATCACGCTATGTTCCTCGCGGGGTAGGCAGAGATAACCGAATGCCACATTTTTCTATTCTGGCACGCACACTGAAAAAAAAATTGTGACCACCGAACTGGCTACCTGCGTTTTTAGCCAAACCTTTGTTATTAGTAATAAAAGTTAATCTATTTATGATTGTGCTGTTTGGTTAAGCGCACAAAATATTTAGTAGCACAAAACGAATTGCTTTGTAGTCACTATAGTTCGGTTAATTTTTACATAAAACTTTTTTCAATGCATCCTTCGCCTCGTCCACATTCATGCATCGTCTCACACATGTTCGTCTGTTGTTGACGCTTCTAACATTTCCGTCTATCAGAATTTCATCACATGGTCGTGCCATCCATTTCTTGGGCGTCCCCAACATCTCATTTCTTTCCTGTCCGCATTGTATATTTTCTTCGTCAGGCGTTCCTCATTTATTCTCTATATGTGGCCAAACTATCTCAATGTGTTCACTTTCATTCTATTAATTACATCTTTCTTCCATCTTACATTATTTCCTTATGTCCTCATTTCTTACCCTGTCATACACAATTCCATTACAAATTCTTCTTAACTATCTCGTTTCAGTGTAAACGAATGGGTTGTGGCCAACGCTAAACACCTCACTAACAAGTCATTCTATAAAGTATTTAATTTTAGTATGGAAGATATTCAGCATTTTCGTGAAATGAGTTTGTTAAATCATTTTTTTTATTTAAATATATTATCATTTAATGCCATTTTATGAAGGTGATGTACCTTTTTACCAATTTGAAAATAAAAATTTGAAATTTCATCTGAGCTTGGGGTCACTTTGAAATATTTGACAGTCAAAAAAATTGAGAAGCACTATTCAGATATCCTTCAAAATCTAGTGGGGTCTAAGTGAGTATTAGATATATAAATTTTCAAAATTTTAATATAATTGAATGAGCACTTTAGTCTATAATCGATCAAGTAAAATGAGCACGCCGTACATAGCACACACCCACACACAGATACATTGTGATGAAACTTTCAGAATACAATCTCAGCATGATAGTAGTTGATTATCTGCAATAAAAAAAATAGCCTTAAAAATTGCGAAATCATAACTCCCCACTATATCCTTGGGTTAGTGAGGAGTAAAAACAGTTAAAATCATAATTACCTACATAAGTACGTTTCTAAACACGATTTACATTATTTTACTAAAATATAGGAGAATTTGTATAGTTATTTAATGTATGCTAGTGAAAAATCGATTACAATTTTTTATGTGAAGAAATTTCTGAATAGGGTGTAGTCAATTATTTTTTTAAATTTTGATCTAAGAAGGTAGGTACTTATTTTGTAGTCTATAAAGAATATCAATAATGACATTATGACATTTTTCAATGACCGTTCACTTCGTCATTCTCTTCAATCGCCGATCACGTAAAAACATTAATGGCCGATATTTCAATGGACAATAAAAAATGGAGTTAACTGTCAATCAACTGATCGTCGACTAGATTATTATGAAAATTGGTTATTTCAATACACAATTAAGAAAAAAATCAACTAATCGTCGATCAATGTTTTTAACACGTGTAATACCGTCTTATGCTCTATGGTATTCGTTGTTTACAGCATGGTTTACAGCTGTTTGCATCCATTATTTTGTGTTGTGACAACTGCGGGACGCTAACATAATAGTCGACATATTTGTCAGAATTTTTATTATTTTTTTTCTGTTTTACAATCACATAAATTTACAAAGATAATAATGAATCTATGTATTGTAATATAGATTTTGTCTTATCTCAATTTTTAAAACGTTTTTTTTTTGTGAAATATTCATTACGTCATGGCCGGCCCGTCAATACACAGATGTATTTAATGTTTATTTTATTTTTTTGTAATTCATGTATAAAATAAAATGTAAAGCAAACTATACAGTTAGTTGGTTACTGATACAGAATTCGTATTATCTCAATTTGTAAAATGTCCATTATCCCAATTTTTAATTCAATAAAATTAGATGCTTTATAGAATGTTTCTTTTCATTTACCTTTAGGACCCTGAGATAAAAATTTGTAGATTTGTGCAGCTATGGTTTCAGTGAAACACGCTGAAAAGGTATTTTGAAATCTTAACTGTTATAATAAAATAACATATTGTTTTGAAACAACCATTTATTTATTTAATACAATATAGATAATAAAAAAAAAACAAAACCATATAACACAAAACGTACAAAGGTTATGTTCACAATTGACGGTTCTTTGCTAACAAAAAACACAATTAACTCGCTTGATTGCCGAAAAACGGCCAAACAATTTTTGACAGTTTGTAATTGACGATCAACGTTGATTTTGTAATGAAATAACGCCAAACTCCGATTAACCATAGACATGCCGAAAACCATAGAGAAAATCGACAATCAAGCATTTAATTGTACATTGAAATATTGGCCATAACAGAACTTATTCATGTTTCAATGACTGCAATTTACTCGAGCGCATTGTTATTATGTTTAAAAATGGTTGAATACAACATGTCATCTACTTGCGTCATACTGTTTGGCTAATACCTAAGTAAGTAATTATGGGATGAATGAAAATATGCACGCGAGTTGTATGGAAGACTTGAAATAACAATTACCTACTCTCTTATATTGTTTTACAGCTATTCTTAGAATATCACATTTGTACAGCATAACTTTAAAACCATTTTTTAACGAAATTCTCAGCGTATATTATGACGAATGTTTATTCCACGATTTTATGCTGTTGTAGTTTTATTTGACTATCGAGATGGGCTGGACATGTTCATAGAATGCCAAATACGCGAATTCCTAACAGAATTATGACTTGTCATCCAGGAGGGAGAAGGAAAATAGGAAGACCCAGGTTGCGATGGGAGGACGAGGTGAGGAGGGATACAGCGCAGCTCTTAAGTGTTACAAACTATAGGACGACAGCTGAGGACAGACGGGGTTGGAGGTCAAGGTTCGACTTGGGCTGTAGCGCCATCGAAGAAGAAGAAATTTTATTGTGTGGTGTTAATTCCAAATTTTGTTATCTCTCTACAATTCAAACATTATTATGTGTGGTTATAATATATACTATTGTTGTGTCTTTTTAGGTGAGACGAGACTAGTGTTTGGTCATACACGCATGTGAAGTGTTACATTTTCTAAAGTCATACACACCCATACACCTGGCGCTGGTTACCCCACAGTGTGGGATATTCCGTGATGTTATATATGTATTACGTACTCGATTACTTCATTCCTTTTGTTCGATTCGATTCTTTTTGATTTGATTTAAATCGATTCGTTTTGATTTGATTCGACTGTATTACTTTTGATTTGATTCCATTAATTTTAATTTAATTCTATTACTTTTCATTTGTTTTATACAATAATAACAATAATCGTGTTTATTTGATGCCAATATTATTTTTTGTTACATTAAAATGTTCTTATAAATTGAATGTCTGAACAATCATGCACAGTTTCCCTGGAGTGCTATTTCATTTTATTAAGCGACTTCCAAAATGGATTTGGTCAAGATATGAACATGGGATCCATGAGGAATAAATTGATCAAATTATTCAATTTGCGCTTCAGCGATAAGAACTCAATCCGATTTTAATGTTTTATTTTTTAATACGAAGGGAGTGATGATCACACATGAATTCTGATGATGGAATTCGCGAGAAAAAATATTAAACTCTTCAATTTGCAAAGTCGTCTGCAATTAATAATAATTCTGCACCACGTCATCCGAATTCGATGATTCCCTTTATATTAGAAAGGGGGTGATTCCAAATGAACTAAGCAAAGAGGTTTGATGATGGAAATCATGAAACTCATAAATTTGCGAAGGATTTGCATATTATTGTATAGGCAAATTGTATGAAAGATAATATCACTACATACCATCACCATAGGTAGGCAGAGAGAACCGAACGCCACATTTTTCTAGCTTGTCATACATTCATTTAGAAGTCGGTTTTTTATATGCAAGATCATTTTATTCGACATGATTCGATTCAATTTGATATAAAACACAATTTATCGCTTTAATTAGGAAAGGAAACATTAATAATTTTGATAACATTTAATAGGTATTTTATGTAATTCTGAATATTTATACCTGAACACCTGATCCCGATTACCTCTCCACACACACACACAAACACACACACAAACACACACACAAACACACACACACACACAAACACACACACACACATACATATACACACCCTCTCTCTTACATAAGCGGAATAATAATTAAATAAATAAATAATTAACTACTTATACTACACACACAAACAAAAATGTATTTGACACATGTAATTGACATTAGATTTAGATAATTTATGTATCATAACATATTATTACCTAATCCATGTAATCAAACTATCTAATGTTTGTGCTAATAAAATAAAATAAACATAGTTAAGCACGGTCCTATTGAGACGGAAAAGTTGTTTTATATATAAATATTTTTTTGGCAAAGAGCTGTTATTTGTTACTTCTCGTCTCAATAAATGTATTATTATTATTTAGCAGTGTACTATTTAAATGGATAAATATTCAATATTCGCTACTTTCTCAACAAACAAACAAACAAACGAACTTTCTGGTAGTTTCGTGATGCAAGTATATAAAGACAAGACGACTCTCTGTCTTCTGAGAAACGTACGTACGAAATGTGAATCACAAAGTTCAATAATATTTACTTATTATTTATTTACAAATATAAATATACGTACCTACCTACCTATACCAGGATACAAATAACGGTGAGATCTGTGCAAATAACACGAGTATATTATATATAAGTACCTACCTAGTAACTAACTACCTATATTCGTTGTGATGTGTTGACAGATTATAATCTAATGTACATACATATCTATATACAAAACACATTTATGATATTATCACCATTTTTAGTTTGTGACTCTAAGAGACAGTCAAAACATAATGTTATCGCATTTGCAAACATTGAAATACTTATTTCGGTATGGATAAACAATAATAATAAACACTTCCTTGCACCGTGCGCAAGTGGCGAGTTTATTGCCGTATGGTAATTTCTACTGGCAACTAACCAGTGTTTCTAGCCCAAAGAAGAAATATTTCAGACTCCTTTTCATTCTCCACTACTATGGAACAGTGGAAAGTCATGATTTCATAAATTTTAAGGCTATTTTTTACGTCAACTTTTCAAAGGTAGGTATCACGTAGAGAGTACACTAGTAGTTTCATTTTGATGTTTTTGTAAGTATGGCGTATGCGCCGTATCCTTTTTGTGTCCTCTCTACAGCCCAAATTATAAGTCTGATCGTCTTCATATGTACATCAACATAGTTAGAGTCCATAAACTTAGAGCTGATTAGTTTTTCATTGATATACCTACGTTAATTTCCTCTCTATGATTTCATCTGTCAAAATTTCACGGTCTGGATAATCGAGATTTTATTTTTTTTTTAATTTTGATACAAAACAAATCTTCAATAAAATACAAATAGATGGGTCGATAGCAGAGCGGTTAACGCGCTGGGCTAGCAATCCAATGGTCGCGAGTTAGAATCCTGCCTCGACCGATTTCGTTCACCTATAGCACAAGCATTTATGCTTATTTTAGGGAACGTAGGAAGATTTATATATACTTGTTTAACAAGGACATATTCATGAAAAAAATGCATTCAGGTGTTTTCATCCTTAAAAAAAAATATATGAACTGTGATGTTACATATTTACATATATGAAAAATGTATACCTATAACTTTAGTAAAATAGCATCTGTTTGGGAAAATTGAGTTATCAACTTCATATTAATATTGTATGTATGTGTTTCTATAGAAAACTGTATTTTTTGTACTCTTCACTACTATTAATGTAATATTATTCATCTATATACTTACTAACTATCATGCCATATACTTCATGAGGTAGGTAGAGAGAACCAAACACCGCATTCTTCTATTTTGACACATATCCGTCAACGTTTGCATCGTCTCATACGTGATCGTCTATTGTTAAAGCAATTTTTTAACATCAATTTCTCAACAGGTATCATGTAACGAGTGCATACCATGAGTTTTTGTGTGTACGGTGTATTGTGAAAACTTATCCTCAGGGAAACCAATATTTGTTTAGGAATCTAATAGAAATGTACTTCATAAAAATACATTTAGGGATTGTCAACCTTTCATGAAGAAAAAATGTACACTTACCATGTATTGGAAAGTTTAGTGTTAGCCACAACCCACTCGTTTATAACAGTTTTACATACGAATATACTTTTTTTCTGTTTTACATAAGAATATAATATTTAATGGCGACCACACAGAAAAAAAGTTTTCTTCAGTCAAGAATATTTTTTCATATATAACGAAAATAATATTCTCTCAAATTAAGATTTTTTGTTTTATCTCAAAACAATATTTTTTTAATTCAAACAAATTTATTTGAATTAAGAAAATACTGTTTTGAGATAAAACAAAAAAATCTTAATTTGAGAGAATATTATTTTCGTTATATATGAAAAAATATTCTTGACTGAAGAAATTTTTTGAAATTTTTTTTCCGTGCAAAAACGGGCAGAAAAAGTGTTGGATGACCTCAAGCTAGGTGGTCTGAAGATATAAGACGAGTGGCTGCAGGCAGTTGGATGAAGTCTGTTCAAGATAGAGAACTGAAAAAAAAGAATGTCATGAATAGGTACTTTTAAATTGATCTTCGAGATCATACATTTATCGTCTCCATAAGTCTCTAAACCTTAAATTGACTTTTTTGATATTCAGTTTACCGAGTTCTGTAAAGGGGCTTGTTTATACTCCTCACTAACCCGAAGGGATATAGTGGGAAGTTATGATTTGCAATTTTTAAGGGTATTTTTTTATTGTAGATTATCAACTAGTATCATTCTGAGATTGTATTCTGAAAGTTTCATCACAATGTATCTGTGTGTGTGTTGTGTAGGTACTATGTATGGCGTGTTTATTTTACTTTATCGATTATATACTAACGTACTCCTTCGATTCTTTACAAATTTTGTAAATATGTATATCTAATTCTCGCCTGGAACCCATTAGATTTTGGAGGATATCTGAATAGTGCTTCTCAATTTTTTTAACTGTCAAATATTTCAATGTGACCCCAAGATTAGGAAACTTCAAATTCGACATTTTTGTTTTCAAATTGGTAATAAGACACGTCACTTTCATAAAATGGCACTGAAGAAATATCAAGTTTTTGTAATAAAATAATTAAATGAAAAGATATTGTAAAAACCCATTTTATAAAAATGTTAAAATATTCCATATAAAATTTTAATAATTTGTGGGGTGATTTGCGACTTGGTGTAGTGAGGAGTAAAGCGTTGGCCACAACCCACTCGTTTTATTTATGTACAATAAGCATAACGGGTGGTGGCTCTAGAATGTTTTCTATCTATTTGGATTCAAAAATAAACAATACATACTTGTTGACGAATATACAAAAATGATTTTTTTTCGGTTTGTGTGTAAAAAAATTTGTATACAATGAAAATTTAACATTGTATAGATTGATTTAATAATGTATGTACCTTATCATCGTGCAACTACATATACAGTTTGTGTGTTTTATGTTTCCATCGCCAGATCTTCTGTACCGCTCTGCCGCTAGTATGACGTCATCGAGACAGCTGTTACGTCATTACTTATATAGACCAAGATAAAAAATACATATTATGTACCTACTTAATAACAATCGGCAGCTAATTGTGGTACTGAGTTGATATAATATACCTATGTATTATGTACCTATTTATACATCCCAGAAGACCTTAATATTAAAATTCATATTGACAATTCCTGTTTCAACAACTCCATATCTTGTAACTCAGCGTGTATTAAATTATCCACTAAAAATAACATCCGATACCTAGGCATTATTATTGAAAGCAGTATGAAATGGAAATTACATATAACTACTACTATTGAACGCCTTAAAAAGCTAATTTTTATTTTTCTGAGACTAAGAAATATACTTCAAACAAACTTGCTTAAAACAATATATTTTTCATTATTTCAATCCATCATACAATATGGCATTATATGTTGGGGGGGAGCTTTTAAACCAAACCACTTTAGTGCCTTTAGAAGTTTTTCAAAGAATCATTATTAAAATTATATTAAAAAAGAGATTTGATTATCCAACTATTAATTTATTTCAAGAATTTAAAGTTTCAACTGTTGAAAATATCTACAAAAAAATCTCATTGTTCCAAATTCATAAAGATATTCATACAAATTCAAACCAATTGTCATTTTCTTTAAGCAGCAGAATAAATTCACAAGGATGTATTACCATTCCTCTTTTACGTACAACTGCCTCACAACATTTCTATAAGTATAAAGGTACTAAGTGGTTTAATGAACTCCCTTTGAGTCTTAGACTCGAAAAAAATTATAGTATATTTAAAAATAAAATTAAAAAATTGTACTGATTTATTTATTTATTTTTTGTTATTTCATTCTTGTTTTGTGTAGCTTCATATTTTTTAGTAGATGTACAATGTTTTGGTAAATGTAATAATATTAAATAGATACTCCCCTCTTTTAACACGAGATTTTATCTCAATTAAGGAGGGTTATTATGAATTATATGATGGAAATTGTATACCTTTTTAAATTATGATTTATATGTGAACATTGTATTGTTTTTGTTAAATAAAAAAAAAAAAAAACATTATATATTAAGTATCCACTGTATTTTTTTCGATAGCGGATAGTGATCCCGTAAATAATTTATTTATTTATATAGCGCCATTTGCGCAATAAATGTTTTTTTGGTATCTTTACTAAATCTGAAGCGTTAAGAGGCTATATATAGTATATTTTGAAAATAATTTCCCTAGTACCGTCAGGAACATGAAAATTAATTTGTTCCAGTAGTGCACTACATAAGTATTATATAGTTATTAATTAATTTAAATAAAATCATTAGATCTGCGATGTTTCTTCTTGTTTCCAATTTAGGGATGTTGAAATATAGTCTGACGTCTTCTTTTGATTTAAAAGAATAAGACGATCGAAAGTTTAAATAGTTTAAATTTACCCTGTACACGTTCAATTCTGCTTTTGTAAGTTAGGTACATAGGGTTCCATATTTGAGAGACTTGCTCAAGAAGCGGACGTAACTAGTATATATTAATATAAATGTTTCAAAATAGTTAAACAATTTGGAAGTTCTTAATATAAATCCGAGAATATTAGAAACTTTAGTTACTATAGAATTTATATAATGTAGTAAGTATGTTAACTTTGTGTCTAGAGTGATGCCGAGATCATTTACAGATTCCTTTTTCAAAATGCTAACATTTTTATTCGATAGTCAAAACTATTTATTTCACGATTTCTCGAGAATGTTATTTTTTTTATAAAAAATGAATGTCCTTGTTAAACAAGTACATATACATCTTCCTACGTTCCCTAAAATAAGCAAATAAATGCTTGTGCTATAGGTGAACGAAATCGGTCGAGGCAGGATTCGAACTCGCGACCACTAGATTACTAACCCAGCGCGCTAACCGCTCTGCCGTCGACCCATCTAAATGTTATGAAAAAGCACTTTTCTAATTTGTAATACCTACGTCCTAAGTGTATGTAAATTGTCACGTGATTTAATTTCCTAATAAATATATTGTGATACCAGTCAAATCCTTGACCAAAAACTAATTAGTAATTGAAGACGTCTTTCACGTGATTGGAAAAGACAGACAATTCAATTAGTACGGGGATTTTCACGTGGGCTATGTAGTGACGTCACGCGGATCAGGACATCATAATTTATTGAGTGGTTTCTTCGAATGTGACGGTATCGGTCGGGTTCGAAGACCGAGTACCGGACAAAGTGTGACACCACGTCATACCATATTATTATACTGTCGTTCATCATAACAACTGCCGATGCATTGATGTACTATAGAGGCTGTCTTGTCACTGGTCTGTAATTGACCGGTAAGACTCGAGTTAAACTCGCAAGTGAACATTGGTATGTACCAAATTTATAAAACGTAGGTACTTATTTGGAATTCGCTCAAAGCTTATAGCCAGTCAAGATCTAGGTATACATTTTTAGTGCTTTTAAGTGTATACTGGGAATATTTTATTAGTTTTTCCTTTCCACTACCATGGAATAGAGGAGAGATACAATTTTACAATATCGTGAAGTATGTAGATATATTACAAATATAAAAAAAATACTTGGTAATAGTTCTATTGGATATATTTGATTATCGACGCGTTTCGTGCAAGGTACGTCGTCAGAATGATACTCTACAAGACTGAGACTAGTGGTTATATACAACATTTACGTGACAGGTGTATAAAAATGTTGGTTTTTGAACAGTTGAATAATAAGTTATATAATGCAAATGAATCTATACAAATCTACGTTTTAATAAAATGAAAATAGTGTCCATTAGGTCTGTAACAAAAGAAAACGACAGCAGCAAAATTCGAAAGTTAAATAATATTGTATTTATTGATGGTATATTGTTATCTTTTAAGTGTGGTTAAAACCAATGTATTTCATAGATATTTGGTAGTTATAATTATAAACAGTAATGCATTTAACAACAAAGGAAACCCTTCAGTTTCAATAATGGTGAATATGTATGACCAATTTGTTCTATCAAGAACAATGGAGTTCTATCAAGAATTGTCGATCGACAAACTAAACTTAGTAATATCGTGAAGCATATTCTTTACTATTAATATTTTCAGAATTTACTTTGTGACACATTTTATTTAATTTTCAATATTAATTCTTTATTTCTTATAAACACAAACTAAATTAGAGAATAATGATTTAAACAAATTGTAACAAAAAGAAAATAACGTATACTCATTATTTATTTATTTAAATAGATCTATATATTACAATGCATAGTCTTATCCATAGTAACATATAATCAATTATTTAAATTTTTCATAATATAGTTAACAATTTTTTTTCTTAAAAAGACCAAAACTTTTTTCCTCTCTTATGTCCCTCGACATGCTTTCATATAATTTAAACCCATTATACATTAGAGAATTCTGCGTTTAGACTTTATTTCATTTGTCTAATATAATATTATCTTATACAATAATGATTTAAAATATTAGAGAGTTAAACGATAAAAACAAATTTATAATAGGTCATAATATATTCAAGGTCATATTTTTGGCAATTCGTGATACTATAAGTTAAATTATTCGTGTGTGTATTAATACGTAATATGTAAAAACGATGCACTTCTCTCGAACACGAGTTTTTAACTCTATAGAAAGAGTATCAACATTGTTATTTATATTTATTTATCATTCTGTAAATAATATAAACAAATGTATTGTACACTGCCAGGCTTATTGTCATTAGGCAATTTCTTCCAACCAAACAGATTACAAAGTATGACAAAATTGTGTATGTGCAAATAACAAAAGAATAAAAGCAAAATAAAGAAAATATATATAACACTAAGATAAATATTTAAACAAAAATAATGAAAATGCTTCATAGCAAAAAAAAGGATAACGACAAGGAGAGGAAATCGGTATCAGGTGTTTAGGGATAAATATTACTTCTTTGTTTTTTTTTCTTGAAAATACAAAGTGAGTTAGACGACATAATATCCGGACTTTTTTTCATATAGGTACTTAAATAAAAGATGAAAAAATGTGAAATTCCACCAAGCAACCCCTGTTTGTGGGTATTAAAAAATATAATTTAAATATGCGACATGATATTGTTTTTCGTTTTATAACTTTAAATTATTTAAAAGTTATATAGGTACTTTTTTATCATAATATATTAACCATTTTTGTTTAACACTTGTTTTTCGAAATATTTTACTACACACACACTTTGAATCTCATCAAAGGGAAGAAATTGCGGAATGGCAATAAGCAATAAATTGTATTTAAGACAGAGTTCCAAGAGATGTACACTCAAAATCCTCAAGCGGCGACCTTGGTATGTGAAAAAAGTGTCGGTATACCACAAAAAAGATGGGCAGACGACATTATCCCAATCGTCAGGAAAATTGGATTGAAAAAGCACAAAGAGATATTTATGGAGAAGTGTGGAAGAGGCAGGGATCTAGCAGGGATTTTTACTCTCCACACTATGGAATAGTGGAAAGTCATGATTTCACAATTTTTAAGCGTATTTTTTTACATCAATTTCTGAACGGGTATCATGTAGAGAGTGCACATTATGAGTTTCGTCGTGATGTGTTTGTATGTATGGCGTACGACGGCTTACGGACTATCCTTTTTGTGTCCTATCTACATCCCAAACTATAAGTCCGATCGACTTCATATTAACATCATATTATGTGTAAAGTGCAAAGACCTAGAGCTGAATACTTTTCCATAGATATCCGTTAATTTCTTCTCTATGATTTCATCTGCACACATTTTCAAAATGATCTCACGGTCTGGAAAATCGATGTATTTTCATACTGTTTAGAATTTCGATACAACAAAAATACCCTCAACAAAAATGCATTCAAGGATTGTTAAAATTTAAAGAAAAAAATCTATGGTTTGCCATATCAATGTGAAATAAATTTCATAATTGTTTGAAAAATGTATATAACAGAAGTAAAATAGCTTCTGTAAGGGAAAATTGAGTAATCAACTTCATATTGATATTGTATGTGTCTCTATAGACAAGTGTATTTTTGACTCTCCACTTCTATCTTCCTCGAGGGGTAGGCAGTGAGAACCAAACACCGCATTCTTCTATCTTGACACTTATACATCGCCTCATCAACATTGATACACTGTCTCATACATGCTTATCTTGCTAGTAATGCAATTTTACTTAAAATTTCTCAACAAGTATCATGTAGAAAATACATACTATGAGTTTCGTGACAATTTTTTGGTGTGTATGGTGTATTGTGAAAACTTTTGTCTTCTGGGAATCTTATATTTGTTTAAGAATCTAATAGAAATGCCAACCTTTCAAGAAGAAAAAAATAACGCTTACTATGGTGTGGTGAGTTTAGTGTTGGCCACAACCCACTCTTTTTAACATGTATACGTAGGGGACCAGCTATTAGGATTTGGGTCCATTTTACTCTTACAGAGAAGCGCACTACGTAGCGTTGGGGAGGGTGTGCAAGGTTGGAAGAAGCTGGAAACACAGAATTCGGAAGATCGTTCCACAGTCGGGCTGTCGTGTTAATAAAATATTTCGAGAGGCGACTGGTTCGTGAAAATTGAAGGTTTTCTGTGAACGGGTGTTGAGATTGAGGAAAACAAGATGGCTGAGGAGAAGAAGAAGATGAGCAACAAGTTAATAATTGAAATAAATAAAATAATACAAATCGTTTAAACATTACAAAATATCGATATGTATTTTTTGTTATTTTAACGTGCAATGATTTAAGATTTTGTTCAGTGTGCATTATGTGTGAATGATTAGCTTAGCATGTATGGTATGTTACCACTTAAAGCAATTTACTGCCTCTGGACGATGTATGTGTTAATTTGGTTAGCTAATGTATGTGATGTAGTTTGATTTGACGCACTACACCCAAGAATGACGCAAAACAGGGCGAGTGCTCCTATGTATGATCACAGCAAGGGACAGAATGTGTTCCAAGCCTGGACCTGCACTCATAGAGGGTGTCCATTTTTTTTATCAGATTATTACCATTTTTTAAGATTATAATAATGATCACTACTTACTGCCCGTGGGCAACTAAGTACTGCAATTCAACCACACTAGATATCATCTGTTTATTTTTCCTCATTCTTTCCCTCCATGACTATCTTGTATCTCTATTATACAGTACATGGCCACAATAATATGATCACACCAGTTTTATCACATTTTTTGTGTTAAATGTTATGCTTACAAAATTTTAATACAAAAGTATTTTAGACAAACAACATAAGTATACCATAAGTATTTTATTAAAAATTTTACAAAATGTTAAAAAAATGAGAATTCACAAGAAATGCACATTACATATTTGGATTGTACATACCTAACTTCACATTGCTCATAACCAGTGGCGGCTGCTAACTAATAACTTTAACGGTTCGATGGAGCAAAACCAAAACACTTATTTATTTTTTGTAGGAAAGTTTTGATGTTTTATACTTACGAACTCTTAATTACTCGCATATTAAAATCCTGTATTGTCTGAATCAACTTTATTTCGCTGATCAACACTGACAATGCGTTAAGACGGTCCTGCATGTGTCATGGTGTTTCTTAAACATATTTTTATTCTATTTAATGTAGAAAAATAACGTTCACTCTCAACGGAAGTCGTGGAAATTGTACATATTAGTTAAACGAATTCTGAAGAAGACTCGTCTAGACCATAATTTAAAAAAAGTTGTCAAATTGAAATATTGCCGTCAACCTTTCTAAAATCGTCAAGATTCTAAATTGTGCAAAGTATACTTTCAACATAACACAAAAATCCATATACAATTCAATAATACTCAGTCATGTAGAAAAAATATACAATATCCAATGAGTTATACATAATTTATAATCAAAAAAACATATTTAACAACAGTGAAATGCGCGCCGCCTAACAAAGAATCGGCAAACTTTGTTATAGAATCTGTGGTGCGCTTATAAAAACGCACCGCGGGTCTCTCACAGATGCATAAATTCAGGCGTTTATTTAAGTCAAGCGATACTCGAAATTTTTGTATTCATTCTTGTTCTTACGTTACAAGTAATTTGGTATTTTTTTAAACATGTTTGTTGATACATAATTTGGTTTATGCTTTTATTTTATTTCACCGGTTCAGCGCTCCAGCGCACCTAAGGAGCATCCGCTATTGCTCATAACTTCACATTGCTCAAGCATATACACTATGTTTAATTTTTAATAAATTCGGTTGATGTAATTTGTCTAAAATACCTGTATAAAAACATTAGGTACTATTGCACTAAAATTTTTGTAGACAACATTTAACCCATAAAATGTGATAAAATTGGAGTGATCATAATGTTGTAGCCAGGTACTGTAGTTTCATATGAATGTTGTCTCAACTCTTTTGTCATACCACTCTACCACATGACACTGGGTCGAATTCTACCTATCCTGCGTTCCTATATTCCTAGTGCAGAATGCACTGCATGATCTTCGTACTTCATACATGGCTATGTCATCTCAATCCTTACTTAGTACAACATATACAAAAAAGGGAAAATTAACTTTGAACTTTTCTGTTTTTGCTTGACTTGTGGGTCTTTAAAACATTCTTATCATCACATCATTGTTTTCACCAATTCCATTAGTGCTTTTACTAAAGTGGAAATTAAAAAAACAATTTTTACAATACATCCGATTCTATAATATTTTAAGAACGTTCCGGCTAAAATAGGTGCATTCCTATTCCACTTAGTTCAAGTTGATATTCTATAACGCTGTAATGGGAACATTCTTACTCCAAGTAAGTCACTAATATAATAAGTTCAATTCCCTATTTTATAACCAAATTTTAGTCTAATCAACTGTCAAAACGTACCAAATTTTAGTTCACGCCTAATTTTAAGTGTACTAGTTATTTTCACGGCATTCCGGGATATTTTAGTTAAGATGAAAACACCAGTTGTTTACGGAAACAAATAAAAATGGATGATTTACTCGTGTTACGTTATTTTGAAAATGAGAACAAAGAATATTAGTGCAGATCAATTGAAATGTTAGGTTAGGCGACATCACGGTGACATGACATAAATAAACATGGCCGAACAGTACACAGTACGCATGCGTAGTCTGCGCCATAGGCAATTTTAGTTCAAATTATTATCTACGGTGCACTATTTTGTTCAAAAAATTACTGAATTGGACGTTATATCTATTATAATATTGTACCGTTTCCTCTTTGTTTACAACTCTACAAGATTCTAATATAAATTTTACGTACATTCTACCTACTATAAACATGTGTAAATATTTATTAACGCTATTTTTTTTTCAATTCATAACGGAATTCTACCAAATAAATCAATAATTTTGAAAATGCAACTGTTTTTGCGAGACACCCTGTGTAGGTAGGTAGATAATATTATAACGCTAGATAAATCATTAAGATCTAAATCGGTCCTGATGTTGCTATTTCAAGATCAGACGAACTATCCACACTGTCAAAAAAGAAATGAAACACATTTAGATGGATGGATGAATATATGTACGAGGTATAATGTAGCTGAGTAGGTAACTACTTTGAATTCTTGCATTTAAGATATAGGTACATAGGTATTACATATTATGTAGAACAGTGTGTATGACTTGGGACTGTAAGGAAACCTACAGATTAAGTAAATTCATATTATTTATTTATTTGGAAAACAAACAGGATACAATGTTATTAGTAAAGAATATAATATGATAATATAAAAAAGGATGATTAGTTCATTGCATCCAAATAATATGTTTTCACATAAGAGTATCAAATTTAAATGACAAATATAAAATATAACAAATATAGATGGGTCGATGGCAGAGCGGTTGCGTGCTGGGCTAGTAATCCAGTGGTCGCGAGTTCGAATCCTGCCTCGACCGATTTCGTTCACCTATAGCACAAGCATTTATTTGCTTATTTTAGGGAACGTAGGAAGATGTATATGTACTTGTTTAACAAGGACATATTCATTTTTTATAAAAAAAATATATATATACCGTTTGTCCATTTTTTATGAAGTGTATAATGTGTTTTATGGTATTATGTAAGTAGATAATATGTGTTTTATGGTATTATGTAAGTAGATATGTGTTTTATGGTATTATGTAAGTAGATTATGTGTTCCACTGTATGTATGTATGCGAGATAGATTATGTATGAATGTGATTGTGGTATGTACCTACTATTTATCTAATTTATGTATTATATCGAAATGTTTAAAGTATATATTTTTATAATTATCTGAAAACATAATTTGGGTGCCATATTTAAAAATAACAACAAAATGAATACACTTTAAAATTTGTGTTTATTTGTGTTTGTAAGTGAACTCCAGAAGAAGGAGAGGTGCTCTCCGAAACCGGTCGAGGTATGTAACACAAAATTTAAAGTGTATTGATTTTGTTGTTATGTTATGTACCTAGTTGGAGCAACTCCGTCTAATATAATTGTTTTGTTAGTAGTTGTGTAACATATGTATAAAATTGTTGCTCATAATGCCGACCGTATAGTGGTACGTGGTCAAAGGCGGGTTTTTTTTATCATAAGGAAATCTCTTCCAACCAACTATTCCAACATGATGTCTCAATTTATTTAGGTACAATACTATATAGTGCCTAAAAATAAAAATAAAATACATCAATGACCTGTGATCGTAGCATTATATTACAGGTACATTACTTTACAAATTCTTCTTCTTCTGTTTTTCGCGTGTCCTGTCACTTGAGAGAACAGGAACAGGTCCTCCACACGCCTCATTCCGGTCCATATCCGAATGTTTCGAAGACAGGATAGCATCGTCCTTCCGACCCCTCTACGGCAATACAAAGAAGTTCCATACATGTGCACTTAAATTATAAACTGCGTAACTAAAGCACACGTACACTTCGGCACAGGATTCCATCATTATACTGTTCTCCCCCCCCCCCCCCCACCACCCGTTCTGCTCACGGGGACTAATATTAGCCCTTTGCAAAACTCTGAAAGAACACACAAAGCACACAAGAAGACTCCGCAGAATTCTAAAACCCTGCAGACACTGCACTTAAAGTGTCAAAGATAGCAAATTATGAGGAAAGATTATATTATCATTATACTATCACAATTAGGTAGGTACACACATTTAAATTACATACACACACACTATTTATCTAGTTTGTGATTGTAGTGTACAATGTACAGTGTCATTAATTTGTAAAATTAAATAAATAAAAATATAGCAATGAGGAACGTAGCGAGGGAATTGAAGAACTATCAAAAGAATTATTTGTTAAAATATAGTTTTTTCTTAAATATCTGTATGGATTGAGACGTCTCCGACGTAACATCATCATTTGTATTACGAAAAATACATAAATTTGCTCTGGGTTTTATAAAAAACGGAGAAAAAACACTAGAGTCTACAATCTGAATCTACCCGTTTGCATTTTGTTTCCGGTTGGCTCTCTGATTGGTTGAGATCTCGTAGTATTAAGTCAAATGAGCTGTGAAATTTTACATTAAATGCGAAAAATTAAAAGAATATTATATATTTAATTTATAATTCATTTTATAAAGCAACTCGCTCACGCGAGTCGCTATTATTATTATACACAAACTTAAACCTAACCTAAGAATGCAGAAAAGAAACTCAGGGGCTAGACGCTACTGAAAAAACTATATAAATAACACATTTTGCATTTGCGTACCCATAAATATTTAGTCTTTTAAAAATGGAACCGAGAATATTTTCCAAAATATACCAAGTTAATTGTACTCGACGTCCTACGCGGTTATGTCGCAAATAAATACGATTAAGTAGGTACCCGTTTGATTTATTATCCCGTTGCATTGTATGCTGAAACGAATAATAACCTCGGAGTATTTTCAAATAAAGAACGTTTTTTTCCTTCTGAATAATAACGCACCTACACTATTAACTCGCATCAAGATGGAGGGAAAAATGAAAAATCTTCGTCTTTTTTATGTGAAAATTTCTTATCTGCGTCACAGTCGAACGTCGTCGATTCGTTAAAATTACTTTTTATAAATGGCGTACATTGTATGTGTGTATTTTGGGATAACAACTGAAAATACTATTCCGGAATTAGATATGTCAGTCGTCCGGGTTACCGGATTTGACATTGACATCTTGTCTTCCGGAGATAGTCTACTTGTTTAAAACTATTTCCAATAGTTTGATTCTTATTTTTCTTCTTTCATGTAAACCTTCTTGTAATGAAATATTCTCTTGATAAAAAAATAAAATTACGAATGGGATGTGGCCAATACTAGACTCATTTCAATATTTTTATTCAAATTTTAAACCATTTTAAACCATTTAAACATTTTAAACCATTTTCCATCATCCATGATATTACTAATTTTTCAATAGGTACCTACCTAAATCTTAATAGAGACGAAGTTGGGATATTATAGAAAAACCAGGAACTCAAGGCACCTATAGGGTTTACGATCTGTTATAGGCTGGTTTACGTGATCACTTTATGCGCTTGCGCAACTTTCACCAATTATGCCTTCTTATTGAGTTCCCTTATCAATGTAAATTTTGAAAGTTCTATATATTTGAATACTGCGTAACAATTCATTTGAAAATAAGGAATCATACTATTGCCATCTATGAAGTAACGAAGAAACGTTATTTTTTGTAAGAGAACGTTTGTCTATTGAGAAATAAGTTAATTTGTATACAATGAAAGCAACAGTCTTTATAAATGAGATGGTGTCTCGCACAGATGTCACTCCTGAACTGCGCCAGAAATATTATTTCATTTTTGGCTTGTTTACCTTATTGTAACAATGTGTATGTAAATGCAATTAAAAAAATATTCGATGCGATACTTTCGATGACAATGTATAAAAATGCAGGCTGTGGCCCAATACCAAACTCTACAACGTTGATAATCATTTTCATTTATCATGGTGCATGCGTGCAGAAATTGTATATACTTTCTATATTCACACTTGATGGCAAAATATTAAAACGAATTTGTTGTGGCCAACACTTGAACATTTTACAACACTTAAATTCAACCAAACTTCAAACCACTTTTCATACATTCATGGCCGACGGCGGGACATTAAAGCTAGTAATTAATTAATAATAATATTTGTCAAAGTGTCTGCTAGTAAAATAAAATAGGTATTTATCTATAAAATAAAAGCAATGACAACTTGATTTTAGGCATCTATGTTTTTTCTTGTCTGCCTTTTCCGCCAAAGTATTGTATATGGCATTTTTAAAGTTACTTTTTAATCTTATCATAAGTTTTTTTTATCGTTAATATTGTTATCTAAATAAGGTCATTTAGATTTTTACGCAAGTACGTTCTCCTATGACCCATATTTTCGATCCTGGAGTTCTCAATCTTTGTGTATTAAATTCCTAATTTATTTTATTTTACAGGGATTTTCGGACCAATAATCTATAGACATGACAAAAGGAAAATTTATTGGTACACACCGTCACCAATATTTGGTGGCAATCAATGTAACTTATTTGAATATTTTCCGAATGATTCGAAATGAAAATTTAAACACGAAATGTAGGTACCTACCTATACATTGTTAACAAAGGGATTTAAATTTCGAAAAGCAAAAATACTGTAATTGTATTGTTATAGGTAGGTAGGTATCTACTTAACTATATAATAATAATAATAAACACTTCCTTGCACCCTGCGCAAGTGGCGAGTTTATTGCCCTATGTGTTTCCAATCCAGAGAAGCAATATTAGCGTAAGAAATAAATTTCTCCTCTGCTGGCGATCGAACCCAGGAAACTCGCACAGAAACCAAACGGCTTTCCAACTGTGCCACAGCTGTCGGGATTTATGTAAATTGATAAATAAATAAATAAACTTTTTTTTGCAAATTTGTTATGGAGTTCCACCAAGAATCTTGATTCAATTATTGTCTGACCGACGAAGTACAATAACATATACAATATTATGTAGGTACCTAAATATCTGTAGGTACTATAATATCGTATTTATACCCTTGATCGGGGGCAGCGGTATTTTTCGTGCACTTATAAAACACTACCTAAACCATATTTTTACATACAGAATCGAAGAAAATAGATTATTAAATACATTAAAATATTAAATATGTATTTTATAAATAAATATACTTAATTATAAAATAAATAAATAATATGGTCGATGGCCTTTACATATGTACATACGCAAATCAAGCCAGGTACTTGCATATGCTGATGATGTCGACATAATTGCAAGAACACCAAATGATGTTAAACTAGCGTTTATACACCTTGAAAATTCATCTGCCAGAATGGGACTTCAAGTGAACTCCACTAAGACGAAATATATTATTGCAGCTAAAATGTTCAACCATAGAAACACCCCGGGAACACTAATTAGTGCTGGTAATCATACCATTGAAACTGTGAGGTCGTTTCAGTACTAAGGCTCAATAATAACCAGTAACAACTATGTTATTGTCGAGATTAAAAGAAAAAATAAAAGAATAAAACCGGTGATTCGTATCCACGCTAAAAAGTACATAAATACCGAACCGAACAGTCACTTTAAAGTTGTAAACTGCTAGCCCTAGAAAAGGTTTCCTATTTTTTTAATTTTGTCAATGCTGACGGTGTTGAATATGTAGAATTCCATAATGGGTATTTTAAATGGTGTATGTCTTGTACGTCTTATAATATACCTATAAGACGTACAAGACATACACCATTATTTAAATGCAAATATTATAAAACAAATGCTGCAATAAATTCACCAATCAATAGGGCCATGGATGCTTACACAAGGTATGTGGATATTTTAAACTTGGACATTTTTTACGACTCCCCAAACGAATATCGACGGAAAATATCCCAAATAGATAAATTAGAAAACAATAGCTAACCATGGCCCATCACTCTTAAGTCCACATACTCTCTTTTACACACACACACACCCTCACACACCCTCACACACCCTCACACACACACACACACACACACACACACACACACACACACACACACCCTCACACACACATACATATACACACCCTCTCTCTTACATAAGCGGAATAATAATTAAATAAATAAATAATAAAAATACTTTACTACTTACACTACACACACAAACCAAAATGTATTTGACACATGTAACTGACATTAGATTTAGATAATTGATGTATCATATGTATTAATCCATGTAATAAACTATCTAATGTTGTATGTGTTAATTAAAAAATAAAAAAAAAAAAAAAAAAAAAAATCAAACAAATGTTGATAAGGGCCTAATAAGCTGAAACGGTCGTCCTGGACTCAGGAAAAAATATATATGTAGACCAAATCATTTGTTTGATTTAAAATACCCATTAAAGGTTTCCTAGTTGGGCAGCAGTAGTCTACTTGTTTGTGTCATTATAAAATATGTGTGATAAATATATGAAATAAATAAATAGTTGTAAACTATACACTTTGTAAACCTGGATAGAGAAACAAGGGTCAGTACTGTACTTACTACCTACCTACTATCTATGTATATAGACTATATTACATACATAATATATAGAGGATATTGCACGTCTAGACGTAATAAACCTATTTGTCTACTCTAGGACATACATACACAATACCTTCACTTCAAAAGGACTCCACCATAAAAAAGACATTCAAGTTTTAAAATAAATTATTTCGATCAACAGACCGTGTAAAAAATAATCCAATTTGTACTTAGGTAATATAACGAACAAAAAAATCGGTTATTTTAATTAAGAAAGTATATTATTTAATTTATTGTTTAGTTATTAATTACTTCACTTGCTGTGGGACACCGACTTAGAGTGCTTTCACTCTTTTCTTCTGTCAACTTTTACGGGTGATTATCGACGTTTACGGGTGATCCGTAAGAGCCGGGTAATCGAAAATACAACAGGCAAAATTAAATATATGCTTGATCAGTTGAAAATTTTGACAGTTAAACAACAAATAATTCTGAATGTGCTAATTTTTATTTACAAATTAAAAAATAGACTTTTACCACCTTATTTACAAAAAAATATTATGTACAATTTTGAAGTTCACGCATACCCGACGCATTTAAACTGCCGTAGGCAAACCTGGCAGGTACACAAAATAGTGTGTACTACAAAGGCTTACAACTTTATAATGATTTGCCTGAATCTGTAAAGGAGGCGTCTAGTCTTGCCGCTTTTCGTCGCTTAGGTGCTGAATACATAAAACAAAAGTTTTTTTTAAAAATCGTGTGTTTCTATTGTTTATATATTATGTTCTAAGATTCTATAATATATGTTTTGCTTGTTTTGATACTACATAATTATATTGTTGTTTTTGTTTCATGTTGTTTGATGTCTTCTATTGTGGTAGTGTGTTTTCCTTTTGTGTTTTATTGTTATTGATAGGTACGTGTCTTTTTTGGGTGTTCATATAGTCATCCGATGTTTGTTTTGTTTTTTTTTATTATTTGTTTTTGTTTATACTAAATGTAAGAAATTGTATTTTTTTACATCTAAATAAAATGTATACAATACAATACAAAATAACATCTTATATATGGCTCGTTTGCGAGAACAACAACATAAGTTAAAAAATCCGATTTATCAGTTTATAATGCAGAAATGTTGTGTTTGTCAATATTACAGTAAATATAGATATTATGACAGTGAAACAACGACACATCATGTGCTTTTTCTCTGGCACTTATAGAACTCAAAAATCGGATTTTTGACTTATGTTGTTGTTCTCGTAAACGAGCGATATATATACCTTGTTCAGTAATGAGTTTTGCCCCCCATTCTGAATGTGGTGCTTTTTTGTTGAGATGAGACTGATTTGTGACACGCATGTGTCGTGCTTCCTAATATAAGGTATTCTTCTTCTTCTTTCTTCAGCCATCTCCCCACTGCTGGATGTAGGCCTCTTCTAAGTACTACCATTCGTCTTTTTTTGGGCTTTTTAGACCCATCTTCTTCCAGCGACGGGGACAATATCATCGACCCACCTTTTATGAGGCTGGCCTATTCATCCCTTTTCATATTCCATGGTCTCCATTTCTGAATTCTGGGTGCCCATCTGTCCATTCCCTGTCTAGCCCATTGCCATTTAAGTTTTGCAACTGGATCCATGATATAAACTATTTTTGTCTGGCGTCTGATTTCCTCATTTCTTCTTCTGTCTCTCTAAGACTTACGCCTAGCCTTTTTCTTTCCCTGGATCTTTGATTGCATTTTAGCTTATGTATGGTCCGCGCAATTAGCGTGATAGTTTCCAGACCATACTAGCACAGACAGGATACATGTTTCAGGTATTTTTCTCTTTTTCATATTCATTTCTCATTCTTCTCTTTATAAGGTAATAAGATCAAAAGTTCAAAACGCTTACTTCATAGGTTTATCATGACGCACCACACATGCATGCACCTTAACATACGCGCCACACACACACACACACACAACACATTCAGTCTCACACAAATATATTATAGTCTCATGACACACAGATATATATGTATGTACCTATAAAATAATATATTTCATATAATGATAGTATTTTAAGCTTATAATTGATGTATGGAGTGGATATTTACTTAAGTTATTTTTTTTTTATATTTATACAGATAGGTGGTTGCAGAGCGGCTAGCGCACTAGGTTAGTAATCCATTGATCGCGAGTTTGAATCCTGCCACGACCGATTTTGTTCACAAGTATTTATGCTTTGTTAAGGAAATTCATTAAGATGTATGTATATACCTACTTGTCACAAGGACATATTCATTCTTTAAAAAAAATGGATTTAATAATCAATTAATATATTGTTAGCTTCTATTTGAAAAAATAATACCTACACACTCGCATACCTGTCGGTGGTTACCCCACATTGTGAGATATGCTGTGATTGTATGAATGAATGTGAATTAATAACATCATTTCACTGTGTTAATTAATTCACATGTCATTTATGTAAATAAATAAATAAAATAATAATTAAACATGCTATTCAATAGAGGTCTCCGGTCCAAAATGGTTGAACGTCCACATAAGCCGAATTAGGTTTTATCGGAATTATTCTAGCTTGTAATCGAATTGCTTTTTTTCTATGTTCCGAGTTTGTCTTTTAAACATTTGTTCTTTCTTTGCGGCTAAATTTATTCCTTCACTAACAATGAGAGGCAATTCCGCCCCCGGGGGAAGGAGCGGGTTGGCACTTTACGTCCCAAACAGAACTAAGGGACGAAGGGTTGGAGGGCGCGCCCTATCCTATTTTACTTTAGTCACTGCGTACGTTAACGTTTTATTATACGTTTCAATGAATTAAGGGCCCTCGTGCACTCTAGAAATAACACCCTCACGAAATAAGAATGTTAAAAAAGGCTAAAGCGAAAATATCTATCTGATTATATCTGAACCCTTTCATTGCTGTTTTTGTATTCAGTCTTTTTTTGTCTTTTTTTTCTTTATATGTAATCTTTATTTTATTATTACTGTGTGATTAACTTATTGCCATAGTATACACTATGTTGTATATTTAACATTTACTGTGGTTCGTTTGAAAAATTGCCAATCTACAAATTATATGCAAAACTAAATCATTCTACACTACAACATTTACAGCGTTGCCACCTGTGTGGGTGGAGTTACAGTGATTTTACAATGTTGCCAAATATGAAAAATACTTTGTTTTATTTGTTCATCAATTTTAAAATGGATTTTTACTTTAATTTTGTGTTCTACCCACATCAAGTAACCACCTGGTACCACGGACTTTGAATTGTGTTAACCCTTTGAGATAATATGTCAATAAGATAATACAGTGTATGTGACCCTTAAGATTTCTTTGGTAGGACGTCAGAGGGATGGCATTGGTAACCAAAATGAACACCTCTAGGGGATACATTATACAAATAGGTCACTCTGATAGTTTAGCTCCGAAGATTGCCAAATGGTATGGAGATAGAGGATCGTATATTTAGTGAAATAAGCGTAGTAGACACCTCGTAAAGCCACGATGGGCTATGAAAAAGAGGATTAGGCTGAAGGAGGCCAGAATAAAATGGATTATATTAGTGCCGACATAACGAATATAAAACACGCTTTAGTATCAACAAATTGAAATAGTAAGTTTTAAGTGGATTTAATTTGTTACGGCGCTAGAGTAACAATGTAGGTAGTATAATATTCGCCAAACATCTTGAACGAGCTTTCGGTTGCGCAGAGCGCGAATTTGTGTCTTTTTGCTTCGTTGGTTTACGTTCAAATCGCCCCCCTTTTCGGCTAAAAGTTCATGTTATTTGGCGAGAACTATATGACTACGTATTGTTACACAGATTTAAGGTCCTATAATAAGCCGAATAGCAAATTTTGAACATCCTTTCCCCAGATTCCTCAAAAGATACGCCTTTGAATTAAAAAAAACAGCTTATTTTTACAAATTTACTGTACCTATCGACTAAGTTTTTAAAATCTGGACTTGTAAAATAGTTCCCTTGTAAAATAAATTTACAATTAAACCCTTTTTACTCTCCACACTATGGAATAGGGGAGAGTCATGATTTCGCAAAATTTAAGCGTATTTTTTTTACATCAATTTCTCAATGGGTATCATGTAGAGAATGCACACTATGAGTTTCGTCGTGATGTGTTTGTGTGTATGGCGTATACGCTGTACGCCGTACGCCGTACGCCGTACGCCGTAGCATTTATCTTTTTTGTGTCCTCTCTACAGCCCAAACTATAAGTCTGATCGACTTCATATTAACATCATATGTGTAAAGTGCAAAGACCTAGAGCTGATTAGTTTTCCATAGACAACTTTTGATTTCTTCTCTATGAATTCATCATTTACGTTGTTTTTTTTTTGTGTCCTCTCTGCAGCCCAAACTATAAGTCCGATTGACTTCATATTGATATCACATGTGTTAAGTCCATAAACTTAGAGCTGATTAGTTTTCCATAGACAACGGTTCATTTTTTCCCAATGTTTCTTTATGATTTCATCTATTAAAACTGAAAAAATGCTCTCACGACCTGGAAATTAGAGATATTTTAATTTGGTTTCAACTATTTATACAACACCAAGAATCTTCATAAAATTGTATTCAAAGTTGGTCAATGTTAAAAGAAAAATATTCAACGGTTTCAAAAATTATATTTTATTTAATGGATATTTGTATGAAACTTATATGTAACAAGAGAATTTTTTTATATTTGGCAATGTTCAGTTCATTGATTTCATATTGATATAAGAATATTAATAGCTTGAACTTAGAACTGATTAGCTTTTCATAGATATCATAAAATTTCTTCATATGATATCACGTGTCAACATTGTCAAAATGCTCTAACGCTCTTTGAAACAAAATTTATCTGCTTTTTTTAAAATATTTCATACAACATAAGCAGTCTTCACTATACTGCATTAATAGTTTGTCTATCTTAACATAAAAATATACTATCGGAAGAAAATTTATATTCCTGTTAGTAACATTTAGTATGAATAAAAATGTAATTAGATAAATTTCTATGTATGGAAAAGTTCAGTAATTTGATTTCATGTTATAATGTAAAGAGCTTGAACATAGAACTGATTAGCTTTCCATAAATAACAAAAAAAATCTTCATATGATATCACCTGTCAAAATTTGGAAAATGCTCTCGCGTTCTTTAGAACAAAATTTATCTGCTTTTTTTAAAATATTTCATACAACATAAGCATTCTTCCCTATACTGCATTAATAGTTTGTCTATCTTAACATAAAAATATACTATCGGAAGAAAATTTATATTCCTGATAGTAACATTTAGTATGAATAAAAATGTAATTAGATAAATTTCTATGTATGGAAAAGTTCAGTAATTTGATATCATGTTATAATGTAAAGAGCTTGAACATAGAACTGATTAGCTTTCCATAAATAACAAAAAAAATCTTCATATGATATCACCTGTCAAAATTTGGAAAATGCTCTCGCGTTCTTTAGAACAAAATTTATCTGCTTTTTTTAAAATATTTCATACAACATAAGCATTCTTCCCTATACTGCATTAATAGTTTGTCTATCTTAACATAAAAATATACTATCGGAAGAAAATTTATATTCCTGATAGTAACATTTAGTATGAATAAAAATGTAATTAGATAAATTTCTATGTATGGAAAAGTTCAGTAATTTGATATCATGTTATAATGTAAAGAGCTTGAACATAGAACAGATTAGCTTTCCATAAATAACAAAAAAAATATTCATATGATATCACCTGTCAAAATTTGGAAAATGCTCTTGCGTTCTTTAAAACAAAATTTATCTGCTTTTTTTAAAATATTTCATACAACATAAGCATTCTACACCATACTGCATTAAAAGTTTGTCTATCTTAACATAAAAATATACTATCGGAAGAAAATTTATATTCCTGATAGTAACATTTAGTATGAATAAAAATGTAATTAGATAAATTTCTATGTATGGAAAAGTTCAGTAATTTGATTTCATGTTATAATGTAAAAAGCTTGAACATAGAACTGATTAGCTTTCCATAAACAACAAAAAAAATCTTCATATGATATCACCTGTCAAAATTTGGAAAATGCTCTCGCGTTCTTTAGAACAAAATTTATCTGCTTTTTTTAAAATATTTCATACAACATAAGCATTCTTCACTATACTGCATTAATAGTTTGTTTATCTTAACATAAAAATATACTATCGGAAGAAAATTTACATTCCTGATAGTAACATTTAGTATGAATAAAAATGTAATTAGATAAATTTCTATGTATGGAAAAGTTCTGTAATTTGATTTCATGTTATAATGTAAAGAGCTTGAACATAGAACTGATTAGCTTTCCATAAATAACAAAAAAAATCTTCATATGATATCACCTGTCAAAATTTGGAAAATGCTCTCGCGTTCTTTAGAACAAAATTTATCTGCTTTTTTTAAAATATTTCATACAACATAAGCATTCTTCACTATACTGCATTAATAGTTTGTTTATCTTAACATAAAAATATACTATCGGAAGAAAATTTACATTCCTGATAGTAACATTTAGTATGAATAAAAATGTAATTAGATAAATTTCTATGTATGGAAAAGTTCAGTAATTTGATTTCTTGTTATAATGTAAAGAGCTTGAACATAGAACTGATTAGCTTTCCATAAATAACAAAAAAAATCTTCATATGATATCACCTGTCAAAATTTGGAAAATGCTCTCGCGTTCTTTAGAACAAAATTTATCTGCTTTTTTTAAAATATTTCATACAACATAAGCATTCTTCACTATACTGCATTAATAGTTTGTTTATCTTAACATAAAAATATACTATCGGAAGAAAATTTACGTTCCTGATAGTAACATTTAGTATGAATAAAAATGTAATTAGATAAATTTCTATGTATGGAAAAGTTCAGTAATTTGATTTCATGTTATAATGTAAAGAGCTTGAACATAGAACTGATTAGCTTTCCATAAATAACAAAAAAAATCTTCATATGATATCACCTGTCAAAATTTGGAAAATGCTCTCGCGTTCTTTAGAACAAAATTTATCTGCTTTTTTTAAAATATTTCATACAACATAAGCATTCTTCACTATACTGCATTAATAGTTTGTTTATCTTAACATAAAAATATACTATCGGAAGAAAATTTACATTCCTGATAGTAACATTTAGTATGAATAAAAATGTAATTAGATAAATTTCTATGTATGGAAAAGTTCAGTAATTTGATTTCATGTTATAATGTAAAGAGCTTGAACATAGAACTGATTAGCTTTCCATAAATAACAAAAAAAATCTTCATATGATATCACCTGTCAAAATTTGGAAAATGCTCTCGCGTTCTTTAGAACAAAATTTATCTGCTTTTTTTAAAATATTTCATACAACATAAGCATTTTTCCCTATACTGCATTAATAGTTTGTCTATCTTAACATAAAAATATACTATCGGAAGAAAATTTATATTCCTGATAGTAACATTTAGTATGAATAAAAATGTAATTAGATAAATTTCTATGTATGGAAAAGTTCAGTAATTTGATATCATGTTATAATGTAAAGAGCTTGAACATAGAACTGATTAGCTTTCCATAAACAACAAAAAAAATCTTCATATGATATCACCTGTCAAAATTTGGAAAATGCTCTCGCGTTCTTTAGAACAAAATTTATCTGCTTTTTTTAAAATATTTCATACAACATAAGCATTCTTCACTATACTGCATTAATAGTTTGTTTATCTTAACATAAAAATATACTATCGGAAGAAAATTTACATTCCTGATAGTAACATTTAGTATGAATAAAAATGTAATTAGATAAATTTCTATGTATGGAAAAGTTCTGTAATTTGATTTCATGTTATAATGTAAAGAGCTTGAACATAGAACTGATTAGCTTTCCATAAATAACAAAAAAAATCTTCATATGATATCACCTGTCAAAATTTGGAAAATGCTCTCGCGTTCTTTAGAACAAAATTTATCTGCTTTTTTTAAAATATTTCATACAACATAAGCATTCTTCACTATACTGCATTAATAGTTTGTTTATCTTAACATAAAAATATACTATCGGAAGAAAATTTACATTCCTGATAGTAACATTTAGTATGAATAAAAATGTAATAAGATAAATTTCTATGTATGGAAAAGTTCAGTAATTTGATTTCTTGTTATAATGTAAAGAGCTTGAACATAGAACTGATTAGCTTTCCATAAATAACAAAAAAAATCTTCATATGATATCACCTGTCAAAATTTGGAAAATGCTCTCGCGTTCTTTAGAACAAAATTTATCTGCTTTTTTTAAAATATTTCATACAACATAAGCATTCTTCACTATACTGCATTAATAGTTTGTTTATCTTAACATAAAAATATACTATCGGAAGAAAATTTACGTTCCTGATAGTAACATTTAGTATGAATAAAAATGTAATTAGATAAATTTCTATGTATGGAAAAGTTCAGTAATTTGATTTCATGTTATAATGTAAAGAGCTTGAACATAGAACTGATTAGCTTTCCATAAATAACAAAAAAAATCTTCATATGATATCACCTGTCAAAATTTGGAAAATGCTCTCGCGTTCTTTAGAACAAAATTTATCTGCTTTTTTTAAAATATTTCATACAACATAAGCATTCTTCACTATACTGCATTAATAGTTTGTTTATCTTAACATAAAAATATACTATCGGAAGAAAATTTACATTCCTGATAGTAACATTTAGTATGAATAAAAATGTAATTAGATAAATTTCTATGTATGGAAAAGTTCAGTAATTTGATTTCATGTTATAATGTAAAGAGCTTGAACATAGAACTGATTAGCTTTCCATAAATAACAAAAAAATTCTTCATATGATATCACCTCTCCAAATTTGGAAAATGCTCTCGCGTTCTTTAGAACAAAATTTATCTGCTTTTTTTAAAATATTTCATACAACATAAGCATTCTTTCCTATACTGCATTAATAGTTTGTCTATCTTAACATAAAAATATACTATCGGAAGAAAATTTATATTCCTGGTAGTAACATTTAGTATGAATAAAAATGTAATTAGATAAATTTCTATGTATGGAAAAGTTCAGTAATTTGATTTCATGTTATAATGTAAAGAGCTTGAACATAGAACTGATTAGCTTTCCATAAATAACAAAAAAATTCTTCATATGATATCACCTGTCAAAATTTGGAAAATACTCTTGCGTTCTTTAAAACAAAATTTATGTGCTTTTTTAAAAATATTTCATACAACATAAGCATTCTTCACTATACTGCATTAATAGTTTGTTTATCTTAACATAAAAATATACTATCGGAAGAAAATTTATATTCCTGGTAGTAACATTTAGTATGAATAAAAATGTAATTAGATAAATTTCTATGTATGGAAAAGTTCAGTTATTTGATTTCATGTTATAATGTAAAAAGCTTGAACATAGAACTGATTAGCTTTCCATAAACAACAAAAAAAATCTTCATATGATATCACCTGTCAAAATTTGGAAAATGCTCTCGCGTTCTTTAGAACAAAATTTATCTGCTTTTTTTAAAATATTTCATACAACATAAGCATTCTTCACTATACTGCATTAATAGTTTGTTTATCTTAACATAAAAATATACTATCGGAAGAAAATTTACATTCCTGATAGTAACATTTAGTATGAATAAAAATGTAATTAGATAAATTTCTATGTATGGAAAAGTTCTGTAATTTGATTTCATGTTATAATGTAAAGAGCTTGAACATAGAACTGATTAGCTTTCCATAAATAACAAAAAAAATCTTCATATGATATCACCTGTCAAAATTTGGAAAATGCTCTCGCGTTCTTTAGAACAAAATTTATCTGCTTTTTTTAAAATATTTCATACAACATAAGCATTCTTCACTATACTGCATTAATAGTTTGTTTATCTTAACATAAAAATATACTATCGGAAGAAAATTTACATTCCTGATAGTAACATTTAGTATGAATAAAAATGTAATTAGATAAATTTCTATGTATGGAAAAGTTCAGTAATTTGATTTCTTGTTATAATGTAAAGAGCTTGAACATAGAACTGATTAGCTTTCCATAAATAACAAAAAAAATCTTCATATGATATCACCTGTCAAAATTTGGAAAATGCTCTCGCGTTCTTTAGAACAAAATTTATCTGCTTTTTTTAAAATATTTCATACAACATAAGCATTCTTCACTATACTGCATTAATAGTTTGTTTATCTTAACATAAAAATATACTATCGGAAGAAAATTTACGTTCCTGATAGTAACATTTAGTATGAATAAAAATGTAATTAGATAAATTTCTATGTATGGAAAAGTTCAGTAATTTGATTTCATGTTATAATGTAAAGAGCTTGAACATAGAACTGATTAGCTTTCCATAAATAACAAAAAAAATCTTCATATGATATCACCTGTCAAAATTTGGAAAATGCTCTCGCGTTCTTTAGAACAAAATTTATCTGCTTTTTTTAAAATATTTCATACAACATAAGCATTCTTCACTATACTGCATTAATAGTTTGTTTATCTTAACATAAAAATATACTATCGGAAGAAAATTTACATTCCTGATAGTAACATTTAGTATGAATAAAAATGTAATTAGATAAATTTCTATGTATGGAAAAGTTCAGTAATTTGATTTCATGTTATAATGTAAAGAGCTTGAACATAGAACTGATTAGCTTTCCATAAATAACAAAAAAAATCTTCATATGATATCACCTGTCAAAATTTGGAAAATGCTCTCGCGTTCTTTAGAACAAAATTTATCTGCTTTTTTTAAAATATTTCATACAACATAAGCATTTTTCCCTATACTGCATTAATAGTTTGTCTATCTTAACATAAAAATATACTATCGGAAGAAAATTTATATTCCTGATAGTAACATTTAGTATGAATAAAAATGTAATTAGATAAATTTCTATGTATGGAAAAGTTCAGTAATTTGATATCATGTTATAATGTAAAGAGCTTGAACATAGAACCGATTAGCTTTCCATAAATAACAAAAAAAATCTTCATATGATATCACCTGTCAAAATTTGGAAAATGCTCTCGCGTTCTTTAGAACAAAATTTATCTGCTTTTTTTAAAATATTTCATACAACATAAGCATTCTTCACTATACTGCATTAATAGTTTGTTTATCTTAACATAAAAATATACTATCGGAAGAAAATTTACATTCTTGATAGTAACATTTAGTATGAATAAAAATGTAATTAGATAAATTTCTATGTATGGAAAAGTTCAGTAATTTGATTTCATGTTATAATGTAAAAAGCTTGAACATAGAACTGATTAGCTTTCCATAAACAACAAAAAAAATCTTCATATGATATCACCTGTCAAAATTTGGAAAATGCTCTCGCGTTCTTTAGAACAAAATTTATCTGCTTTTTTTAAAATATTTCATACAACATAAGCATTCTTCACTATACTGCATTAATAGTTTGTTTATCTTAACATAAAAATATACTATCGGAAGAAAATTTACATTCCTGATAGTAACATTTAGTATGAATAAAAATGTAATTAGATAAATTTCTATGTATGGAAAAGTTCTGTAATTTGATTTCATGTTATAATGTAAAGAGCTTGAACATAGAACTGATTAGCTTTCCATAAATAACAAAAAAAATCTTCATATGATATCACCTGTCATAATTTGGAAAATGCTCTCGCGTTCTTTAGAACAAAATTTATCTGCTTTTTTTAAAATATTTCATACAACATAAGCATTCTTCACTATACTGCATTAATAGTTTGTTTATCTTAACATAAAAATATACTATCGGAAGAAAATTTACATTCCTGATAGTAACATTTAGTATGAATAAAAATGTAATAAGATAAATTTCTATGTATGGAAAAGTTCAGTAATTTGATTTCTTGTTATAATGTAAAGAGCTTGAACATAGAACTGATTAGCTTTCCATAAATAACAAAAAAAATCTTCATATGATATCACCTGTCAAAATTTGGAAAATGCTCTCGCGTTCTTTAGAACAAAATTTATCTGCTTTTTTTAAAATATTTCATACAACATAAGCATTCTTCACTATACTGCATTAATAGTTTGTTTATCTTAACATAAAAATATACTATCGGAAGAAAATTTACGTTCCTGATAGTAACATTTAGTATGAATAAAAATGTAATTAGATAAATTTCTATGTATGGAAAAGTTCAGTAATTTGATTTCATGTTATAATGTAAAGAGCTTGAACATAGAACTGATTAGCTTTCCATAAATAACAAAAAAAATCTTCATATGATATCACCTGTCAAAATTTGGAAAATGCTCTCGCGTTCTTTAGAACAAAATTTATCTGCTTTTTTTAAAATATTTCATACAACATAAGCATTCTTCACTATACTGCATTAATAGTTTGTTTATCTTAACATAAAAATATACTATCGGAAGAAAATTTACATTCCTGATAGTAACATTTAGTATGAATAAAAATGTAATTAGATAAATTTCTATGTATGGAAAAGTTCAGTAATTTGATTTCATGTTATAATGTAAAGAGCTTGAACATAGAACTGATTAGCTTTCCATAAATAACAAAAAAATTCTTCATATGATATCACCTCTCCAAATTTGGAAAATGCTCTCGCGTTCTTTAGAACAAAATTTATCTGCTTTTTTTAAAATATTTCATACAACATAAGCATTCTTGCCTATACTGCATTAATAGTTTGTCTATCTTAACATAAAAATATACTATCGGAAGAAAATTTATATTCCTGGTAGTAACATTTAGTATGAATAAAAATGTAATTAGATAAATTTCTATGTATGGAAAAGTTCAGTAATTTGATTTCATGTTATAATGTAAAGAGCTTGAACATAGAACTGATTAGCTTTCCATAAATAACAAAAAAATTCTTCATATGATATCACCTGTCAAAATTTGGAAAATACTCTTGCGTTCTTTAAAACAAAATTTATGTGCTTTTTTAAAAATATTTCATACAACATAAGCATTCTTCACTATACTGCATTAATAGTTTGTTTATCTTAACATAAAAATATACTATCGGAAGAAAATTTATATTCCTGGTAGTAACATTTAGTATGAATAAAAATGTAATTAGATAAATTTCTATGTATGGAAAAGTTCAGTAATTTGATTTCATGTTATAATGTAAAAAGCTTGAACATAGAACTGATTAGCTTTCCATAAACAACAAAAAAAATCTTCATATGATATCACCTGTCAAAATTTGGAAAATGCTCTCGCGTTCTTTAGAACAAAATTTATCTGCTTTTTTAAAAATATTTCATACAACATAAGCATTCTTCACTATACTGCATTAATAGTTTGTTTATCTTAACATAAAAATATACTATCGGAAGAAAATTTACATTCCTGATAGTAACATTTAGTATGAATAAAAATGTAATTAGATAAATTTCTATGTATGGAAAAGTTCTGTAATTTGATTTCATGTTATAATGTAAAGAGCTTGAACATAGAACTGATTAGCTTTCCATAAATAACAAAAAAAATCTTCATATGATATCACCTGTCAAAATTTGGAAAATGCTCTCGCGTTCTTTAGAACAAAATTTATCTGCTTTTTTTAAAATATTTCATACAACATAAGCATTCTTCACTATACTGCATTAATAGTTTGTTTATCTTAACATAAAAATATACTATCGGAAGAAAATTTACATTCCTGATAGTAACATTTAGTATGAATAAAAATGTAATTAGATAAATTTCTATGTATGGAAAAGTTCAGTAATTTGATTTCTTGTTATAATGTAAAGAGCTTGAACATAGAACTGATTAGCTTTCCATAAATAACAAAAAAAATCTTCATATGATATCACCTGTCAAAATTTGGAAAATGCTCTCGCGTTCTTTAGAACAAAATTTATCTGCTTTTTTTAAAATATTTCATACAACATAAGCATTCTTCACTATACTGCATTAATAGTTTGTTTATCTTAACATAAAAATATACTATCGGAAGAAAATTTACGTTCCTGATAGTAACATTTAGTATGAATAAAAATGTAATTAGATAAATTTCTATGTATGGAAAAGTTCAGTAATTTGATTTCATGTTATAATGTAAAGAGCTTGAACATAGAACTGATTAGCTTTCCATAAATAACAAAAAAAATCTTCATATGATATCACCTGTCAAAATTTGGAAAATGCTCTCGCGTTCTTTAGAACAAAATTTATCTGCTTTTTTTTAAAATATTTCATACAACATAAGCATTCTTCACTATACTGCATTAATAGTTTGTTTATCTTAACATAAAAATATACTATCGGAAGAAAATTTACATTCCTGATAGTAACATTTAGTATGAATAAAAATGTAATTAGATAAATTTCTATGTATGGAAAAGTTCAGTAATTCGATTTCATGTTATAATGTAAAGAGCTTGAACATAGAACTGATTAGCTTTCCATAAATAACAAAAAAAATCTTCATATGATATCACCTGTCAAAATTTGGAAAATGCTCTCGCGTTCTTTAGAACAAAATTTATCTGCTTTTTTTAAAATATTTCATACAACATAAGCATTCTACACCATACTGCATTAAAAGTTTGTCTATCTTATCATAAAAATATACTATCGGAAGAAAAATTATATACTAGAAAAAACAGTTTATTATTATTACTCTCCACACTATGGAATAGGGGAGAGTCATGATTTCGCAAAATTTAAGCGTATTTTTTTTACATCAATTTCTCAATGGGTATCATGTAGAGAATGCACACTATGAGTTTCGTCGTGATGTGTTTGTGTGTATGGCGTATACGCTGTACGCCGTACGCCGTACGCCGTACGCCGTAGCATTTATCTTTTTTGTGTCCTCTCTACAGCCCAAACTATAAGTCTGATCGACTTCATATTAACATCATATGTGTAAAGTGCAAAGACCTAGAGCTGATTAGTTTTCCATAGACAACTTTTGATTTCTTCTCTATGAATTCATCATTTACGTTGTTTTTTTTTTGTGTCCTCTCTGCAGCCCAAACTATAAGTCCGATTGACTTCATATTGATATCACATGTGTTAAGTCCATAAACTTAGAGCTGATTAGTTTTCCATAGACAACGGTTCATTTTTTCCCAATGTTTCTTTATGATTTCATCTATTAAAACTGAAAAAATGCTCTCACGACCTGGAAATTAGAGATATTTTAATTTGGTTTCAACTATTTATACAACACCAAGAATCTTCATAAAATTGTATTCAAAGTTGGTCAATGTTAAAAGAAAAATATTCAACGGTTTCAAAAATTATATTTTATTTAATGGATATTTGTATGAAACTTATATGTAACAAGAGAATTTTTTTATATTTGGCAATGTTCAGTTCATTGATTTCATATTGATATAAGAATATTAATAGCTTGAACTTAGAACTGATTAGCTTTTCATAGATATCATAAAATTTCTTCATATGATATCACGTGTCAACATTGTCAAAATGCTCTAACGCTCTTTGAAACAAAATTTATCTGCTTTTTTTAAAATATTTCATACAACATAAGCAGTCTTCACTATACTGCATTAATAGTTTGTCTATCTTAACATAAAAATATACTATCGGAAGAAAATTTATATTCCTGTTAGTAACATTTAGTATGAATAAAAATGTAATTAGATAAATTTCTATGTATGGAAAAGTTCAGTAATTTGATTTCATGTTATAATGTAAAGAGCTTGAACATAGAACTGATTAGCTTTCCATAAATAACAAAAAAAATCTTCATATGATATCACCTGTCAAAATTTGGAAAATGCTCTCGCGTTCTTTAGAACAAAATTTATCTGCTTTTTTTAAAATATTTCATACAACATAAGCATTCTTCCCTATACTGCATTAATAGTTTGTCTATCTTAACATAAAAATATACTATCGGAAGAAAATTTATATTCCTGATAGTAACATTTAGTATGAATAAAAATGTAATTAGATAAATTTCTATGTATGGAAAAGTTCAGTAATTTGATATCATGTTATAATGTAAAGAGCTTGAACATAGAACTGATTAGCTTTCCATAAATAACAAAAAAAATCTTCATATGATATCACCTGTCAAAATTTGGAAAATGCTCTCGCGTTCTTTAGAACAAAATTTATCTGCTTTTTTTAAAATATTTCATACAACATAAGCATTCTTCACTATACTGCATTAATAGTTTGTTTATCTTAACATAAAAATATACTATCGGAAGAAAATTTACATTCCTGATAGTAACATTTAGTATGAATAAAAATGTAATTAGATAAATTTCTATGTATGGAAAAGTTCAGTAATTTGATTTCTTGTTATAATGTAAAGAGCTTGAACATAGAACTGATTAGCTTTCCATAAATAACAAAAAAAATCTTCATATGATATCACCTGTCAAAATTTGGAAAATGCTCTCGCGTTCTTTAGAACAAAATTTATCTGCTTTTTTTAAAATATTTCATACAACATAAGCATTCTTCACTATACTGCATTAATAGTTTGTTTATCTTAACATAAAAATATACTATCGGAAGAAAATTTACGTTCCTGATAGTAACATTTAGTATGAATAAAAATGTAATTAGATAAATTTCTATGTATGGAAAAGTTCAGTAATTTGATTTCATGTTATAATGTAAAGAGCTTGAACATAGAACTGATTAGCTTTCCATAAATAACAAAAAAAATCTTCATATGATATCACCTGTCAAAATTTGGAAAATGCTCTCGCGTTCTTTAGAACAAAATTTATCTGCTTTTTTTAAAATATTTCATACAACATAAGCATTCTTCACTATACTGCATTAATAGTTTGTTTATCTTAACATAAAAATATACTATCGGAAGAAAATTTACATTCCTGATAGTAACATTTAGTATGAATAAAAATGTAATTAGATAAATTTCTATGTATGGAAAAGTTCAGTAATTTGATTTCATGTTATAATGTAAAGAGCTTGAACATAGAACTGATTAGCTTTCCATAAATAACAAAAAAAATCTTCATATGATATCACCTGTCAAAATTTGGAAAATGCTCTCGCGTTCTTTAGAACAAAATTTATCTGCTTTTTTTAAAATATTTCATACAACATAAGCATTTTTCCCTATACTGCATTAATAGTTTGTCTATCTTAACATAAAAATATACTATCGGAAGAAAATTTATATTCCTGATAGTAACATTTAGTATGAATAAAAATGTAATTAGATAAATTTCTATGTATGGAAAAGTTCAGTAATTTGATATCATGTTATAATGTAAAGAGCTTGAACATAGAACTGATTAGCTTTCCATAAATAACAAAAAAAATCTTCATATGATATCACCTGTCAAAATTTGGAAAATGCTCTCGCGTTCTTTAGAACAAAATTTATCTGCTTTTTTTAAAATATTTCATACAACATAAGCATTCTTCACTATACTGCATTAATAGTTTGTTTATCTTAACATAAAAATATACTATCGGAAGAAAATTTACATTCTTGATAGTAACATTTAGTATGAATAAAAATGTAATTAGATAAATTTCTATGTATGGAAAAGTTCAGTAATTTGATTTCATGTTATAATGTAAAAAGCTTGAACATAGAACTGATTAGCTTTCCATAAACAACAAAAAAAATCTTCATATGATATCACCTGTCAAAATTTGGAAAATGCTCTCGCGTTCTTTAGAACAAAATTTATCTGCTTTTTTTAAAATATTTCATACAACATAAGCATTCTTCACTATACTGCATTAATAGTTTGTTTATCTTAACATAAAAATATACTATCGGAAGAAAATTTACATTCCTGATAGTAACATTTAGTATGAATAAAAATGTAATTAGATAAATTTCTATGTATGGAAAAGTTCTGTAATTTGATTTCATGTTATAATGTAAAGAGCTTGAACATAGAACTGATTAGCTTTCCATAAATAACAAAAAAAATCTTCATATGATATCACCTGTCAAAATTTGGAAAATGCTCTCGCGTTCTTTAGAACAAAATTTATCTGCTTTTTTTAAAATATTTCATACAACATAAGCATTCTTCACTATACTGCATTAATAGTTTGTTTATCTTAACATAAAAATATACTATCGGAAGAAAATTTACATTCCTGATAGTAACATTTAGTATGAATAAAAATGTAATAAGATAAATTTCTATGTATGGAAATATTCAGTAATTTGATTTCTTGTTATAATGTAAAGAGCTTGAACATAGAACTGATTAGCTTTCCATAAATAACAAAAAAAATCTTCATATGATATCACCTGTCAAAATTTGGAAAATGCTCTCGCGTTCTTTAGAACAAAATTTATCTGCTTTTTTTAAAATATTTCATACAACATAAGCATTCTTCACTATACTGCATTAATAGTTTGTTTATCTTAACATAAAAATATACTATCGGAAGAAAATTTACGTTCCTGATAGTAACATTTAGTATGAATAAAAATGTAATTAGATAAATTTCTATGTATGGAAAAGTTCAGTAATTTGATTTCATGTTATAATGTAAAGAGCTTGAACATAGAACTGATTAGCTTTCCATAAATAACAAAAAAAATCTTCATATGATATCACCTGTCAAAATTTGGAAAATGCTCTCGCGTTCTTTAGAACAAAATTTATCTGCTTTTTTTAAAATATTTCATACAACATAAGCATTCTTCACTATACTGCATTAATAGTTTGTTTATCTTAACATAAAAATATACTATCGGAAGAAAATTTACATTCCTGATAGTAACATTTAGTATGAATAAAAATGTAATTAGATAAATTTCTATGTATGGAAAAGTTCAGTAATTTGATTTCATGTTATAATGTAAAGAGCTTGAACATAGAACTGATTAGCTTTCCATAAATAACAAAAAAAATCTTCATATGATATCACCTGTCAAAATTTGGAAAATGCTCTCGCGTTCTTTAGAACAAAATTTATCTGCTTTTTTTAAAATATTTCATACAACATAAGCATTTTTCCCTATACTGCATTAATAGTTTGTCTATCTTAACATAAAAATATACTATCGGAAGAAAATTTATATTCCTGATAGTAACATTTAGTATGAATAAAAATGTAATTAGATAAATTTCTATGTATGGAAAAGTTCAGTAATTTGATATCATGTTATAATGTAAAGAGCTTGAACATAGAACTGATTAGCTTTCCATAAATAACAAAAAAAATCTTCATATGATATCACCTGTCAAAATTTGGAAAATGCTCTCGCGTTCTTTAGAACAAAATTTATCTGCTTTTTTTAAAATATTTCATACAACATAAGCATTCTTCACTATACTGCATTAATAGTTTGTTTATCTTAACATAAAAATATACTATCGGAAGAAAATTTACATTCTTGATAGTAACATTTAGTATGAATAAAAATGTAATTAGATAAATTTCTATGTATGGAAAAGTTCAGTAATTTGATTTCATGTTATAATGTAAAAAGCTTGAACATAGAACTGATTAGCTTTCCATAAACAACAAAAAAAATCTTCATATGATATCACCTGTCAAAATTTGGAAAATGCTCTCGCGTTCTTTAGAACAAAATTTATCTGCTTTTTTTAAAATATTTCATACAACATAAGCATTCTTCACTATACTGCATTAATAGTTTGTTTATCTTAACATAAAAATATACTATCGGAAGAAAATTTACATTCCTGATAGTAACATTTAGTATGAATAAAAATGTAATTAGATAAATTTCTATGTATGGAAAAGTTCTGTAATTTGATTTCATGTTATAATGTAAAGAGCTTGAACATAGAACTGATTAGCTTTCCATAAATAACAAAAAAAATCTTCATATGATATCACCTGTCAAAATTTGGAAAATGCTCTCGCGTTCTTTAGAACAAAATTTATCTGCTTTTTTTAAAATATTTCATACAACATAAGCATTCTTCACTATACTGCATTAATAGTTTGTTTATCTTAACATAAAAATATACTATCGGAAGAAAATTTACATTCCTGATAGTAACATTTAGTATGAATAAAAATGTAATAAGATAAATTTCTATGTATGGAAAAGTTCAGTAATTTGATTTCTTGTTATAATGTAAAGAGCTTGAACATAGAACTGATTAGCTTTCCATAAATAACAAAAAAAATCTTCATATGATATCACCTGTCAAAATTTGGAAAATGCTCTCGCGTTCTTTAGAACAAAATTTATCTGCTTTTTTTAAAATATTTCATACAACATAAGCATTCTTCACTATACTGCATTAATAGTTTGTTTATCTTAACATAAAAATATACTATCGGAAGAAAATTTACGTTCCTGATAGTAACATTTAGTATGAATAAAAATGTAATTAGATAAATTTCTATGTATGGAAAAGTTCAGTAATTTGATTTCATGTTATAATGTAAAGAGCTTGAACATAGAACTGATTAGCTTTCCATAAATAACAAAAAAAATCTTCATATGATATCACCTGTCAAAATTTGGAAAATGCTCTCGCGTTCTTTAGAACAAAATTTATCTGCTTTTTTTAAAATATTTCATACAACATAAGCATTCTTCACTATACTGCATTAATAGTTTGTTTATCTTAACATAAAAATATACTATCGGAAGAAAATTTACATTCCTGATAGTAACATTTAGTATGAATAAAAATGTAATTAGATAAATTTCTATGTATGGAAAAGTTCAGTAATTTGATTTCATGTTATAATGTAAAGAGCTTGAACATAGAACTGATTAGCTTTCCATAAATAACAAAAAAATTCTTCATATGATATCACTTCTCCAAATTTGGAAAATGCTCTCGCGTTCTTTAGAACAAAATTTATCTGCTTTTTTTAAAATATTTCATACAACATAAGCATTCTTCCCTATACTGCATTAATAGTTTGTCTATCTTAACATAAAAATATACTATCGGAAGAAAATTTATATTCCTGGTAGTAACATTTAGTATGAATAAAAATGTAATTAGATAAATTTCTATGTATGGAAAAGTTCAGTAATTTGATTTCATGTTATAATGTAAAGAGCTTGAACATAGAACTGATTAGCTTTCCATAAATAACAAAAAAATTCTTCATATGATATCACCTGTCAAAATTTGGAAAATACTCTTGCGTTCTTTAAAACAAAATTTATGTGCTTTTTTAAAAATATTTCATACAACATAAGCATTCTTCACTATACTGCATTAATAGTTTGTTTATCTTAACATAAAAATATACTATCGGAAGAAAATTTATATTCCTGGTAGTAACATTTAGTATGAATAAAAATGTAATTAGATAAATTTCTATGTATGGAAAAGTTCAGTAATTTGATTTCATGTTATAATGTAAAGAGCTTGAACATAGAACTGATTAGCTTTCCATAAATAACAAAAAAATTCTTCATATGATATCACCTGTCAAAATTTGGAAAATACTCTTGCGTTCTTTAAAACAAAATTTATGTGCTTTTTTAAAAATATTTCATACAACATAAGCATTCTTCACTATACGGCATTAATAGTTTGTCTATCTTAACATGAAAATATACTATCGTTAGAAAATTTATATTCCTGGTAGTAAAATTTAGAATGAATAAAATATTTCATTGTCAATATTTGTGGTGTGGAGAGTTTAGTGTTGGCCACAACCCACTCGTTTTAATTATTTTACCGACTTCCCGGATTAATAATTTGTCCGATTTCGATGATGATTTGATCGGTCCCATTTCAAATTGGTTAATATCTGAGAGGATCCATGAAAAAATAATCAAACTCTTCAATTTTCACTCTGCGATGATAATTATTTTCCCCATTGTCTATTTTTTATTTTTTTATATTCCAATAACTACTGTTTTTTTTTTTAGTTTTTTTTCTACTTTTGCTATTCTATCGTTTACTTACTCTCGAGCACACACAAACGTATTCATATCGCTAGTGTTAATTTGTAAAGGTATTGGCACCGCTGTAATCTCCTCTAAAAACTGGTCACCAAACTGTACATTTTCACCATCATCTAGATATAATTTCCTCATATCTGCAATTAAAGGAATCCATATTGAGCGTGTTTGGTGTTTTTTTTAAACTTTTTACTTTTGTAAACACACCAGAGGAAATATATGATCGTGTGTTTACTTACGGACTCATTAGGGACATCGAAAACACATCCTTCCGGAGTCTGAATTGAGGTTTTGCATATCGTGTTTGTTTTTCCGTCCGCTGATCCCAATACGACGAATTTATATAGTTTTCTTAGTTTTAACAAAAATGTCGTTTTATAATAATGTTAATTCTTATAGGTATTAGATTATATATGATACAGATACCTAGTCAGCGCAATGAATTTATGCTAACTTAAACTACGAGGAAACAGACGAATTTCTAGTATACGTACACCTACCGATCTACCGCCTCACACACACACGTAAAAAAACTTGGCATACATTTGAATTCGAAATTTGTACTTCACGCGGCTTCTGTACATTATAATTCCATGTTATAGGTATTGAAAATAAAACTACACGTGTGTTGCTCTAATTATCGAGGAACGACATTTTATGTATTTATTTTCACAAATTAAATATTTTAATTTCAATAACACTCTTATCACTCTTATGTCAAAAAAATATAGAAACAAAAAATTCATTCAAATATGGAAAGTTGAAATGTTGGAAAAATTAACTATGAATTATGTATGTAGGTACCTAACATAAAAAGAAACAAAATACAATAATTAATCTTTACACATATATACTCACCTCCTCCCTGTTTCCCTTCTTCCTTGATTCTTGCGCTAACTATCTTGTACTTCCTCCAATTAAAATAAGGATACATTTTACATATCTATGATAATAATTAATCTATGTTTCTTTATTATGTTGTAGGTACGTGTACTCACCTTTCGTAAAATAAATTAATAAAGATCGCCCTCGGAATGATTTTGTTTCATGTATCGGCGCCATACTAATAATTATTATTTATATATTAAGGGTATTATTTATTTAAATAGTATTTGTTTTTTTTGCAGGTAGCAATTAAGATCATAGACAAATCACAACTGGACACGGGAAATCTGCAGAAAGTTTATAGGGAAGTGGACATCATGAAAAGACTAGATCATCCACACATTATTAAATTATATCAGGTGAGTGTCTATATATATTATTGTTATTTTTTATCGTTTATTGAATTGTTTTTTCTGTATATAATTAATTATATTGTATTTATTTCCGAGCGTTTTAATCGTGGACGGTGTATAACGACTCTTGATAATAAAGAATACAATCAAAATAAAAAAAAATATTTGCTTATTTATTGTTGATTAATTTTATATTTTACATCTTCACTATGGAGCTACACATCACCATGCAAACTGCAAGATTTAATTTGAAAAAATATCAAATATTGTTTATTGTACACAAAACTAGTCTAAAATTAAACAGTAAAATAATAATAAGTATTTTTATTTCCAATAATAATTAAAATGCAAACCGTCACGTACTTTCGGTCGAAAAATAAAATTTAATGAAATTTTCACCATAGTGATTTTTTTATTTTTTGTTTGTATCGATCATTCGATATCGATCAGTCCTCATTTCTCAACACTAGGTGTATACTACTATACATTTGAGTATCAGTACTATTCGAGGTATGAGCATTTGAAATAAGAAGACCTTTTTTAAACTAAAATGAGACTTTTTTTAAACGAACGCTTTGAGCGTCAGAATAATTGTATGATAAGTATTCACGTCCTATGCCGATAACAATGAATGTCCATCCCTAAAACGTTCAAAGAAGTGTTCTTTTGCCCAACTTTTGTTCCTTTGAAATATAAAAAGAAGTCTTTTAAGCCATTCAAAGTATTTAATCTCCATTTGCATTTCAAATTACATACGTACCTATAGAAAAAAGGTCTTCATCTTAAGAAAATAAAAATATTGCAAAACTTTTACTTTCGCAAGCATCAACTAGGAGTCATATTTATATATTTTATATTGTATGTTATTTAATTTTATCCCTAAGGTGGTTTGGCCACATAGAAAGAATGAGTGATGACCGTCTGACAAAAAAAGTATGTAAGGCTGATAAAAGAGGAACGAAAATTAAAGGTCGACCAAAGAAAAGTTGGCACGAATTTTGAAAGATGGAGACGTTAAAAGTAAGAATAATAGAAGAGAGTGTGTGAGACGATGGATGGATGTGAATGAAGCGAGAAATGTATGTCAAGAGAGAGGAGTCTCGCGTTCGGCTCTCTCTGCCCACCTCAAATAGGGAAATCGCGTGTTGGTATGGTTATTTTATTATTTATTATTATTTCGAAGTCGAAGATCCTTGAGTCAAACAACCTAGACTTGAAGCTCCGTAAGAGACTCACAAAAACATATGTGTGGAGCATACTGATGTATGGCTGTGAGACATGGTGTCTTACCGAAAGAGACAGAAGTAGACTTGAGGCTTTCGAGATGTGGTGTTACAGAAGAATACTGGGAATTTCCTGGAGGGACCACATCACGAATGCCGAGGTTCTCAACAGAGTTGAAGAAGGCAGACACCTACTCAATACCATCTCCGAGAGACGTGCTAGCTGGATTGGTCACATCTTGCGCCACGAGGGACTTCTACATGACCTAATGGAGGGAATGGTTGAGGGGACAAACCACAGGGGGCGCCCCCGACGGGAATATTTGGCCCAGGTGTGCGAGGACATGAACTGCGCCACATATGTTGAGCTGAAGAGGGCTGCAGAGGATAGAGAGAAGTGGAAAGCGAGATGTAGACTTCTTCTGCAAACCAATCCACAGGATTGAGACTTTTGATGATGATTATTATTTTATTGTTTGATAGTGAGTTATACAGTCTACACAGTTTATAAAACAGACAATGTACATCGATTTATTAGTGGACCAGAAACTTTTTTCAATAGGATAATTAATATTGATCACAAAAAAAATCAAATAATATTTAATTAATTTACTAATACAGAAAAAAAACACTTAAACAAGACAGCTGATAAATCAAAGTACTAGGTAAGAAAAGCTCGCAGAGATGTCGAGTGTATAAAAGAAATCAATGGACAATAACCACTTTTATAATAAACCAAGAACATTTATTTATTTAAAATTCAACACAGACAGCGTTTGCTGGTATGAGTGTTGACATACATTTTGGTTTATATTGACATTTTGTTAGATTAATACATGCTATACAATGTGGTGAACAATAACATTACACTGAAATTTACAAAAAAAAATTTGAAAATTCAACCATAGATGCAATGAACTCCTAATCAAAACCAAAATAATTGTCCACAATATGATCATTTACTTAGACGGTATGAACACATTATAAGAATGCCACGGGATAATGTGATATACCATTGACCATTTGATGTCCACAATAACCAGAGATCTCAAGGAAGCAAGGCTTCGTCTGGAGGACGCGGAGGATAGGACTTGGAAGATGAGGACTAGAAGAGCCGACCCCAAGTAAAAGTCTAGGGCAAAGATAAAAGTATTTTATAACAAAAATTAAAGTTAACATAATTTCGTACTGTTTATAGTGGCAAAAGATGCACGATAGTAGAATAAATGCTGTAGAAATGAGATCACCAAGAAGAGTATGTAATAGAACGATATATGATAGAATAAAAAATGAGAACATAGGAGAGAATGCAAAATAAAAAAAGATATTATAAGTAAATGAAAGTGAATTCCTTGAGGTGATTTGGACACATTGAAAGAATGAACGATGAACGACTGGCAAGAAAAAAAACGTGGGTGTAAGAAGAGATTGAGTGAACAGCAAGGGCCGTCCCAGAAAGGGATGACATAACCACGTGAGTGAAATTTTGAAAGAAGGAAACATAAAGAGCATGTACAAGACGATGCATGGATGTAAACGAAGCCAGGAAAGTGTGGAAAATAGAGGAGTATGGCGCTCGGTTCTTTCTGCTTACCCCGTAAGGGACATGGCGTGATGGTATGTACATATGTGCATATATAATCACATAAATCTTATGATTGATAAAAAAATGCGTTTACGCATTTTGCCGATGAAACAAATAAAATATGAAATGTGGATAAGGAAAACGAAATGTATTTATTACTTACATATTACATAGGTATGTAAATTTGTGACTGATCCATCACCTTTATTATACGAGTAAAGTTTTTCCTTAAATATTTTAATTTTTGTTTTGTCCGTATATATTTACGAACGATATCGGCGTGGAGTAAACGTTAAATCACTCTACTTCTATTCTGAAGTTTTTTATGAGTCTTTATAAATTAATAATGATTTCTTCCTTTGATATTAACAATTGAGACGGAGTTTAAATTTATTTTTTTATAATAATAATAAATTTGGATAATTTATATAGCGCCGTTTTTGTGAATATCTCACCTCAAGGGCGCTGAAAAAATGATTACGTTGTATCATTTCGGCTCTGGTAAGATTTGCGAAAAAGGTGCGTTTTGAGTTTTTTCCTGAACGAAGATATATTTTCGGTTTGTCTGAGGGTGTGTGGGAGCTTATTCCATGCATTTGGTCCTGCCACAGCAAATGCACGATCACCGAAATTAGTTGTGTGCACCCTGTTTATTTCAACCAATTTTCCAACCATGGATGAAGAGGCAGAACGAAGTGATGATTGTCTGTCATTTATTGAAAGCGGAATGCACAGTTCGGAGAGGTAAGTAGGAGCCATACCACGAAGTGCTTTAAAGATTATGAGACAGAGCTTATATTCAATTCTTTCGGGGACTTTAAGCCAACGTAGATTGCGAAGATGGTGAGAGATGTGAGAAAATTTGGAGGCTCCAGTGATGAGTCTGGCTGCAGCATTGAAAACTGACTGAATTTTATTAATTTCTTTCTTTGGTAAATTCGCATATATACCGTTACAATAATCCAAACGGGAGACAACAAAGGCGCTTACCAAAGATTTCATGGCTTCAATTGGGATACTCCTTCGGATTGACTTTAAACGTCTTAGTTGAAAGAAAGCAGAAGAAGTAACTGTATTTTTTCACACCTTTATAAAAAACGACTATTATGAAGATTAATGCTATCCATCTACATAGGTAACCCTGTTCTAGGGCTAGCAGTTTACAATTTTACCGAGCCAAATATTTGACATTTCGGTTTTAATATTTGACATTAGAGCGGACACCAAACATCACAACAAATTACAATATTTACATATTTTCATATTATATATCTTAACATAAAAAATAGGAATCCCCCCCAAACCACGAGTATAAGCTCTTTTTGGGGGGTAATATGAATAAAATATTTTTGTGTATGCTATTATAAGTATTTAAATTGTTAAATTGTTATATTTTATTTCTATATATATAAATAAATAAAAAAAAAAAAAAAAAAAAAAAAAAAAAGTATTAGGTCCTTACATATGAAATTGGCGTTTTGTATGGGAGGAACATAAAGTCGATTTTTTTTTAATATAATATATTTATTTAATCAAAGTATGTACCATTCATATCTATGCACTTTTGTCATCTCATAGGTAGTTCATCGATCCCTTTACTAAAAAAACCATTCGGACGGGAATCAATAAAATCTTTGAAGGCGGTTTGGACTGCCCCATCGGAGTTGAATTTTTTCCCTTGCAAGAAGTTATCCAAATTTCGAAAAAAATGTTAATCTGTTGGGGCAAGGTCCGGAGAGTACGGTGGATGTCTTAGATATTCCAATTGAAGCTCCTCTAATTTGGTAGCCGTCTGTTGTGCAATGTGTGGTCTAGCGTTATCATGAAGCAGCAGTGGACTAGAGCGATTAACCAGCCTCGGTTGTTAAGCAGCTAGCTTTTCCATCATGGTTTGCATGTGCTGACATCTGCCGTAATCGTCTGGCCAGATTTAAGAAAGCTGTAGTGAACGACACCAGCACTAGTCCACCAAACGCTCACAAGTAACTTTTTTGGAGTCAATTTTTGCTTGGGGCATGGTTTAGCTGGTTCAGCAGCGTTCAAGATCCACTTTTCATCACAGGTAATGATTCGATTTAAAATCCCTTCATTATTGTGCCGGTTGAGTAATGCAACGCAGCAGTTAACGCGCGTTTGTTGATTTGCTTCACTCAATTCGTGATGTACCCACTTTTCAAGCTTTTTCACCTTCCCAATTTGCTTCAAGTGGATTAAAACAGTTTTATCACTAACACCACAGCCTGCAGCTAACTCGGACGTGGTTTGCGATGGATCCGCTTCCACAATAGCCTTCAATTCTTCATTATCAACTTTGGTCTTCGGCTGTCCACGGGGCTTGTTCTGCAGGTCGAAATTTCCAGAACGAAAACGTTGGAACCAAAAACGCACTGTGTTTTCTTTTGCGGCACCGTCGCCATACACATCATTAATGAGCCGTTTCGGCAGCACTGGTGCCACGGTGGAACTCGTTCTCGTAAATAACGCGATATTTCAAGTTTTCCATTTTGTAAACTGAGTGACGCAAAGAAAAAAAACAATCGAGGAGAAAACAAATGAATTATAATTTTCGAAATATAAATACATGAATAAATAGCTGTATAAATTTGAATTTAGAATTCCTAACCAAAGAGAAGATATTTGAGATCAAAGTTGCCAGTACGGCAAAACGCCAATTTCATATGTAAGGACCTAATATAAACCGATAAAGTAAATTTTGAAATGTCATTATTCTAGTATTATTAGTTTTATCATAATATGCACACCCGTTGTTGTCAATTTGTTATGTAGCAGTTTAACATTAAAATTTGTTCTATGGTCTGGACCATCGTACATACTCAGTAAATTAAAAAAATAATTAAAAATTTAAATTGTAAAATTGAACTGTTTTACAGGCACAAAATGAGACAAGATAATGTTAGGATTTTTTTTAAATCATCAGTCAATAAAGGCCTAATCAGCCGATACGATCAAATAATCTATTTATATAGTACAAAAACCAATGTGTTTAATTTTATAAAAACTCTTGGATGGAGTTCTGCTGTATCAGTAGGTACCGTCAACACTGACAAAATAGAAACAATATGTAATGTTCTACTAGGCGAAACGATCATTCTGTTAAAAGGAATATTTTTTGTAGAAAATTGAGTCTTGTTTGTTTTTTACTATACCTATATTTTTACTTACTTTACTATTCTCACATATCCAGGCTTAAACACAATTAAAAACTGTCTCCACCGGTAATCGAACCCGTGACCTTTAATTATAAACGAGTTCTTTTTTTTTCTATAAATCTTCCTCTTATTTCGTTCTTGAAATCGGGCGCAATTCATATTGTCATAGAGTTGTTTATCTTGTATATTGAAATTTGATACATAATAGTCTTTTTCCTCAAGCCCGAGGAAAACTAAATTTATATTATTCATTTCCAATTAGGTTTACTTTTTGTATTCACTCCTCAAATTTATTGTACCAATTGCCTTCACTCCTTGAATTTTGTGTACCGATTGTCTTCACTCGAATCATGTGAACCAATTGTCTTCACTCCTCAAATCATCATTTGAATGTAAACCTCGAATTTGATGATATACGATTGCCTTCACTCCTCAAATCATCATAATGAATGTAAAACTGCGGATGTCCCTCACTTCGTTCTTTCTGAAGTGGCACTGGGCGTTATGCATTACCAGATACACTTCTCAAATGAAGTGTATCGATTGTCTTCAATCCTTCAATTTGATGTACCAATTATTCGCACTCTTCATTGAATTTGGTGTATCGGTTGTCTTCACTCCTCGACTTTGATGTATCAATATTGTTTTCACTCTTCATCGAATTTGGTATATATGTAGGTTGACTTCACCTCTCGAATTCGATGGACCAATAGTCTTCACTCCTTAAATTGGTGTACCAATCTTCAAATCATCTGAACTTCTTCAATTTTGTGGTCTCCTGAAATTTGGTTTAGGTACAATAATTCATCTTCACTATTCGAATCAACTACTCGTATGTTATGTACTTCAATTTGATTTTTAACGACCTGACTATCCATACCAATCCTCCCACCGCTGCCTTCTCCATCCGTAATAATGTTCAATTATTTATTCCAACGTTTGGTATCGAATGATGGTAAAATTAAAACACTTGAATTTCCGCCAAAATTCTTCCACAACTGCTTACAACTATCACACCACTTACAAATTAAGGTTTGGGTACAATATGCGCACGGCGCGAAGTTTTAGCTGATAATAACGTGAAATATTTATATTTCGTCTTGTATCGAAACTTCTTTAAACTGTTAATGAGAAGTACCTACACGGCGACGAGTTGTAGACAATTATTTTGAATATTGTTTCTCTGGGCTGGAAACACTGTTTAGTTGGAAGAAATTTCCATTCCACAATAGACTCGCCACTTGCACAGGGCCCAAGTGGCGAATCTATTATTATTATTATTACTTATGTCTATTGATGTAGGTGACATTCATTACCTTTGGTAGAATAAAGGTTTGGAAGTGTTGCCACATTTAACGAACAATATGGATTCGTATCGTCGCACGAAAATAGTCTCGTTTCGTCGCAAAATTATCATCACGCCATCGCTTTAATACTCGTTTTTCATCATCATCATCATGTGTCCAGTTATAAGTGTATAACCTAATTGTTATGTGTTATTAATTTGTGACAGAAGCGGATTCATCAAGATGACATTTTAAGGTTGGTATCGCTCCCTTGTTCAAATCCCGTCCAACACACTTTAAAGGGAACGATTTCAACCACAACAAAATTTTCGATACACAGTTCGCTGTAAGCTCCGACACATTTCGGTGAACGGCGCACGCACTTATCAAGTCAACATTATTATAGCGCATTTTCTGAAAGAGTAATAGGTACTGCTGCCCTGAAAATATTACTGTTTGAGTGGATATTAGTATCAGTGTTAGTGGTTCATATTTTGATATTTAATATATTATTTAGTATCGTTCAAAATTGCGTGCGACAGACGAGGACCCGAAAAAATAAAAGCGTAAGTTCACCGACCCAGTTTTGTTGGCTAAGTACTTCGTTTGACTGGTAAAATTAGGTCGATGTGTTTACGCCTTATTTACTTGTACATTTTTATATTTGACCGCGTTTTATGTCTCTAATGTCCTTATTGAACAATATGTCCGCCGGTTTCTTTGTTAATCGCGGATTATAATGTCGATCGATATATACCAATATACGTATATATGTGACCTCTTTGTCCATTAAAACGAATCACTAATGAATTATTTATTTATTTATTATTCATTATTCTTATAAAATGTACAATAAAAATACATTATGAAATAAACGCAAAAAGACCAAATCCATTTGTACAGATGATCTATATAACAATTAGGTACATATCAGTCAATATTTGAAGTATGTAATCTACGTATCAGTAACATAAATATAATATATACGAGTGTGTTGTGGCCAACGCTATACTCCTCAGTCCTCACTACCAACACATTCGATAAAGTATTCAAATATCGTATGGAAAATTTTCATGAAATGAGTTTGTTAAATTACACAGGCCAGTAAAAAAATATTTTTGAAAATTGTTTTAGTTTTAATATTTTTATGTAGTCTTTGGTGCTGATTTCAAAAATGACATTGGTTTTTTTCCATCACGTAAGGTTTTTGTACAAAATGAGTTAAAACCTTAAAAAGACCGTTTATTATATCAATATTATTTTGTTACAATGTTATTAAACTACTTAAACATGGGTTAATCTTAAAAATAGGACAAGAAAGTTGATAATGCTTTATAAAAACACAGTAACAGTCGAATATTCTTTTTTAATTGCATATACGCAAACATTGGATTCCCCTTTCGGGCGTCAAATGATGTTTTTATTGACAAACATTTTTTAACATCTCAATAGAGACGAAGTTGGGATATTGTAGAAGAACCAGGAACTTGAGGCACCTACAGGGCTTACGACCTGTCATCGGCTGGTTTACGTGATCACTTTATGCGCTTACGTGATCACTTTAAGCGCATAAAGTGATCACGTAAACCAGGTCGTAAGCCCTGTAGGTGCCTCAATTCCTGGTTCTTTTACAATATCCCAACTTCGTCTCTATTGAGATGTTGAAAAAATGTTTGTCAATAAAAATAACAGAAACAGTCTTTGAATTAACGCTTTCTTTTACCTTCAAAATTTCTTTTTGTACTTTTCCTGTTGTGGAGTTGAGGGTATTCTCTTTTTAACATCCAACAGTGACTACAGTTGGATGTTGGAGCTGGAGCCTATGGAGGATAAACCAATACAATACGTCCAATAGACCAAACTTTCGTACCTACTGTAACAATGCGAAATGAATGTACAAACATACAAAATGAAAATGGTGTGCTAAGTGATAATAATTATAACGACGTGATTTGACATTTTAAATGGACGGTATGTAGTAGGTATGTGATGTGTGCGGTGTTTGTGGTGTGTAGGTATATATTAGCCCAGCGATCGTATGACATTTAGAGCCCTCATTTGCATATAGACTACACACAGTAGGTAGGCACCTACAGCTTCTGCATCTCGCAATAGTTGAGAGTTGTACTTGGATGTAATTTCACGCAACATTCCGTATTGCCACCTCGGAGAAAATTAGCAGCGAGCTACCACACAATTCGTACACAAACTGTCGTCTACACGACAATCGATCAATGGGGCCTTTAGTAGGCTTTAATTAATTTTTTTTATGAAATATACCACCAAGAGAACAAAAAAATACACATCGCACCTTTATTTTCATAGTGACATTAAGGGGGGAACTGCTGCCAACGTAGCTATTTTTCAATTTTGATATACATACCATCATTATTTCTTATCAAATCGTTGTGAAAAAAATAATTTAGATAGTTTGGGTATTAATAAAGAAAAATATATCTTTACTTTTTGATAATGTTCTGTATAAATTCTTGTAGAAAAATAATGGCATACCCCGATTTTCAACGTTTATCTTATATTTTTAATAAAATATATGGCGTAAGTAGTTCAACATATTTTATTTAAATAAAGATGACAAAAATATATAGAAAAATATGATGTGACTTTGCATTAATGCAGCAGGTTTAGTACCTAAATAAACCTAAAAAGCGCCATTGCGAAATAACCGTTTTTTTAGTTTGTTAACTTAAGGTGATGCATTAATGCAACGTTTCATCGTATTTTTCCAAATATTTTGATCTTCTTTAATTTATAAAAAAATATAATGCTCTATACCTTATAGTTTTTAGAAATTTAAGATAAATGTCAAAAATCGGGGTTTGCTTATTATTTTCCTACAAGAATATATACAGAACATAATTAAAAAGTTAAGGTATATTTTTCTTTATTAATATCCAAACTAACTAGGTTATTTTTTCAAAATGATTCGTTTTGTAATAATGATGCAAATTAAAATTGAAAATATAGGTACGTTGGCAGCAGTCACCCTCTTAAACAAAAAAAAAATATTTTTCACAATCAGGGATTAATGTTTCGGATTTTTTTTTAATTAATTTGAAAAAAATACAAATCGCAATAATGCCAATTGGTAGTGAATATCTGAACTAGAGATCTGTGCCCCGTTCCACCATCGTACTTTTCAACTTTGCGCTTTGCACTTTGCAATTCGTCGGCTTGTTTTCGTTCCACCATTACATTTTTTCGCAAAGTAAAAGTTGCAATGTGCAAAGCGAAAAGTAGAAGCCTATTGCAAAGCAAATAAGCCGTTCTGTTCCACCATCGCTACTTTTCATAAAAAACTTTGCAAACCTTGCGAATGAATTGAAAAGAATATTTTGACATTTCAAATTTGCCATTCGTCGAGTTGTGAAAGTAGAAGTTGTTTGTTTAGAATTTTTGAGTTAATTTATTATAAAATTTTGCATAAATTATTGTTAGAAAGGGATGAGGAAGACGGGGTTGTAAGAAATTATAGAGAAAGGATAAATTTAGAAAATATTTTACCTACGCAGTTCCTCGAATACTTTCGGCATAAATAGCACTCAGTGTGAATATGTCTTGATTAAGTACACGATTTATTCTGATTTTTTTAGGTAATTTAAACTATGTTTATATGATTATTATGTCCGCTTTTTCTAAGTTTATATGATTATTTCACTACTCATTTACACATATTTTAAGGTACAGAACAGCACTAAGAGAAGCAAATGATTGTCTCCTCAACAGCAAATAATTCAGTGAAGCACCTGTTGTTTCACTGTATTAGTGAGTGTGTCACTAATTACTCCAAAAATAACTACTTTCTTTTCATTAATTATCTCCAACACGGCTATTTTTTTCTTAATATTGTCTTTCGGCTCATTTTCTAACAACAACAACAACGAAATCACAGAACAGACAAGAACGAACGGTGTCAAAAATGATTGTGTACGCTACGCGCGAAACACTCGGTAATACTAAGTTATCACTAGGTGTCGCTAGCGTCAATTGAAAAGACTTTGTAAATGTTTGGCGACGCCGCAAAGTGACCATTTTTTTTTCGTGGAACGCGAACGCTTTGCACTTTGCGAAATTCTCAAATCGCAAAGCGAAAAGTGAAAAGTTGAAAAGTACAATGGTGGAACGGGGCACTGGTGTCTCTATTCTATTCTATATTGTTTTACGGCTATCCACTCGTCTACGAGTGATCCTAGCCATCTGGTGTCTCTGTACTCAATAGATAGCGCTCATCTAAAATACATTGCTGGTAATAAAAATTATATTTAAATTTTGTATAGTGTATAGTCAGTTAGGATCAGCATGGTAGTTGCAATACTCCAATAATAGGAGTTTATTACATAATAGACTTTTGTTTTGAATTTATAACATTTTTAAATATACTTAACAGCTATACAATATTTTATGTTTAATTATAATTATGTATATGAAAAGTAAGCCAATTAGAAAGTCTCACTTTATTACCACTTTATATATATATATATATATATATATATATATATATATATATATATATATATATATATATATATATATATATATATATATATATATATATATATATATATATATATATATATATATATATATATATATATATATATATATATATATATATATATATATATATATATATATATATATATATATATATATATATATATAATATATATATATATATATATATATATATATATATATATATATATATATATATATATATATATATATATATATATATATATAAATATATATATATATATATATATATATATATATATATATATATATATATATATATATATATATATATATATATATATATATATATATATATATATATATATATATATATATATATATATATATATATATATATATATATATATATATATATATATATATATATATATATATATATATATATATATATATATATATATATATATATATATATATATATATATATATATATATATATATATATATATATATATATATATATATATATATATATATATATATATATTATATATATATATATATATATATATATATATATATATATATATATATATATATATATATATATATATATATATATATATATATATATATATATATATATATATATATATATATATATATATATATATATATATATATATATATATATATATATATATATATATATATATATATATATATATATATATATATATATATATGTTACTAGAAAGGTTTTCACGGGTATTTGAAAATATGAAATTATTATTATCTTTGGGGTTATCCCGCGTCAAAATCAGATCCTTGGAAGGATCTTTCGTCAACCGACGTTTCGCCTGGATCACACCAGGCATCTTCAGGGCCTTGTTGATAGATTCTCGCTTCGTGTGTCAGTGCAAGCACGTCCGTTCGAGCCGAGAACCTAGCACCAAGTGAAGATTGGAAAGTTAAAGTTTAAACTGTTGGGGTAGATGGGTTTTCCCCGCTTTTGTTCGCCTTAATGGCTTTTTGACTGGCTTCTGGTGATTCGCCTCACGCTTAATGATGTATCTATTGTATTAATTTTATTTGTTTGGCGTTTAACATTTAATGGGTTTACTGTAATGGGATTTTTATTGCTGTCAATTTCTGAGGTATTTAATGAATGTTTTATAATGTTATTTTTATTTTTATTGTCGATTCTATTTTTATGTAAGATATTTTTCCAGGCCAGCGGGAGACGTACACCATCGTCTCGATTATTCACGACATTCTTCCTTTTGTAAATTTCGATTGCCTCTCTATAAATTCTTACTGTTTCTGTGTTAATACTTGCAACTACGCGTGCATTATCGAAATCGATTTGATGTCCTTCGTTCAGAGTATGTTGGACTAGTGAAGACGTTAATTTTTTATTGTTTGAATCCACTCTATGCTCCGCGACCCTGGCTGATATTTTTCTGTTACTTTTTCCCACGTATGTCTTGTCGCATGATTTACATGGTATTTCGTATATGCCATGAGACTCTAGAGGGATTTTGTCTTTTACATTTCGCAGAAGGGTTGATATTTTATTTTCTGTTCTGAAGACTGTTCTAATATTATGTTGATTTAGAAGGCGACTGATTTTATCTGTGGTTCCTTTTATGTATGGTAAAAAAGCTGTAGCTAACGGTTTTTCAGAAATAGTTTTATCATTTTTTATGACGTTTTTATTAGTTTGACGTTTGACTGCTTTATTTATAACAAAATTGGAGAAGCCATTACATTGCAGGGTTTTTTTGAGGTTATTTAATTCATTTTGTTGGTGGTCGGAGTCGGTTATTTTTATAGCTCTGGAAACTAATGTATTAGCTACCGATGCAATTTGTGCCGGGTGATGGTTAGAGGATGCATGTAGATATCTATCTGTATGTGTGGCTTTCCGGTAAACCGTATGACCAAGGCTACCGTCATCCTTCTTAATAACTAGGACGTCTAAAAATGGTATTTGATTATTATTTTCTAATTCCATTGTAAATTTTATATCGCTGTGGAGCCCGTTTAAATAAATTAGAAATTTGTTTAGTTCCTCCAATCCGTGGGGCCATATTATGAACGTATCATCCACGTATCTAATCCAGAGTTTCGGTTTCAAATGTGATTTTTCTAAGGCGTCTATTTCAAATTTTGTCATAAAAAGATTTGCAACCGGCGGTGAAAGAGGCGAACCCATTGGTGCTCCTTTAATCTGTTTGTATATTTTATCGTCATAAATGAAAAATGTATTATTTAAGCAGTGTTCTATCAATTCAGTTATGTCTTTTGATGGTTCACAAATTTCTTTTACTGCGGAAAGTGCCTCATCGGTAGGTATGTTGGTAAAAAGTGACACAATATCAAAACTAACAAGAATATCTGTTTTCTCTAACTTTTGGTCTTCTATTATTTTAACGAAGTGTTCCGAGTTTTTAACGTAAGAGTTTGCTAGTTCTACATCCGGTTGTAAATATTTCGATAGGTATTTTGAAAGCGATTGGAGGGGCGATCCTACTGAACTCACTATGGGCCTAAGTGGAACATTGTCTTTATGGATTTTTGGTAAACCATACAATTTGGGGAAGCGGGATGATTTTTCGCGCGGTATCAATGATTTCTTTAAGTCTTCGTTTAGTTTTGATGCTATTATTTTAGATTTTGTTGTTTTTTCTAGGTATGTAATTGGATTTTTGTTATGAAGTTTGTATGCCGGATCATTTAATATATTAGTCATTTTAGAGTGATATTCTTCGCTTTTCATAATCACTGTGGCATTGCCTTTATCCGCTGGAAGTATAATTATATCTGTATCCGCGTTACATAAATTAAACGAAAATATGGCTGAAACTATTCGCCAAGAAACATGCCACATTCTTAGAAAGTCACTTCCACCTAAAAGTAATATTACAAGAAACGAAGCCCGAGCTCTCAAAGAATTACGTTCAAATACAGATATAATTATACTTCCAGCGGATAAAGGCAATGCCACAGTGATTATGAAAAGCGAAGAATATCACTCTAAAATGACTAATATATTAAATGATCCGGCATACAAACTTCATAACAAAAATCCAATTACATACCTAGAAAAAACAACAAAATCTAAAATAATAGCATCAAAACTAAACGAAGACTTAAAGAAATCATTGATACCGCGCGAAAAATCATCCCGCTTCCCCAAATTGTATGGTTTACCAAAAATCCATAAAGACAATGTTCCACTTAGGCCCATAGTGAGTTCAGTAGGATCGCCCCTCCAATCGCTTTCAAAATACCTATCGAAATATTTACAACCGGATGTAGAACTAGCAAACTCTTACGTTAAAAACTCGGAACACTTCGTTAAAATAATAGAAGACCAAAAGTTAGAGAAAACAGATATTCTTGTTAGTTTTGATATTGTGTCACTTTTTACCAACATACCTACCGATGAGGCACTTTCCGCAGTAAAAGAAATTTGTGAACCATCAAAAGACATAACTGAATTGATAGAACACTGCTTAAATAATACATTTTTCATTTATGACGATAAAATATACAAACAGATTAAAGGAGCACCAATGGGTTCGCCTCTTTCACCGCCGGTTGCAAATCTTTTTATGACAAAATTTGAAATAGACGCCTTAGAAAAATCACATTTGAAACCGAAACTCTGGATTAGATACTTGGATGATACGTTCATAATATGGCCCCACGGATTGGAGGAACTAAACAAATTTCTAATTTATTTAAACGGGCTCCACAGCGATATAAAATTTACAATGGAATTAGAAAATAATAATCAAATACCATTTTTAGACGTCCTAGTTATTAAGAAGGATGACGGTAGCCTTGGTCATACGGTTTACCGGAAAGCCACACATACAGATAGATATCTACATGCATCCTCTAACCATCACCCGGCACAAATTGCATCGGTAGCTAATACATTAGTTTCCAGAGCTATAAAAATAACCGACTCCGACCACCAACAAAATGAATTAAATAACCTCAAAAAAACCCTGCAATGTAATGGCTTCTCCAATTTTGTTATAAATAAAGCAGTCAAACGTCAAACTAATAAAAACGTCATAAAAAATGATAAAACTATTTCTGAAAAACCGTTAGCTACAGCTTTTTTACCATACATAAAAGGAACCACAGATAAAATCAGTCGCCTTCTAAATCAACATAATATTAGAACAGTCTTCAGAACAGAAAATAAAATATCAACCCTTCTGCGAAATGTAAAAGACAAAATCCCTCTAGAGTCTCATGGCATATACGAAATACCATGTAAATCATGCGACAAGACATACGTGGGAAAAAGTAACAGAAAAATATCAGCCAGGGTCGCGGAGCATAGAGTGGATTCAAACAATAAAAAATTAACGTCTTCACTAGTCCAACATACTCTGAACGAAGGACATCAAATCGATTTCGATAATGCACGCGTAGTTGCAAGTATTAACACAGAAACAGTAAGAATTTATAGAGAGGCAATCGAAATTTACAAAAGGAAGAATGTCGTGAATAATCGAGACGATGGTGTACGTCTCCCGCTGGCCTGAAAAATATCTTACATAAAAATAGAATCGACAATAAAAATAAAAATAACATTATAAAACATTCATTAAATACCTCAGAAATTGACAGCAATAAAAATCCCATTACAGTAAATCCATTAAATGTTAAACGCCAAACAAATAAAATTAATACAATAGATACATCATTAAGCGTGAGGCGAATCACCAGAAGCCAGTCAAAAAGCCATTAAGGCGAACAAAAGCGGGGAAAACCCATCTACCCCAACAGTTTAAACTTTAACTTTCCAATCTTCACTTGGTGCTAGGTTCTCGGCTCGAACGGACGTGCTTGCACTGACACACGAAGCGAGAATCTATCCAACAAGGCCCTGAAGATGCCTGGTGTGATCCAGGCGAAACGTCGGTTGACGAAAGATCCTTCCAAGGATCTGATTTTGACGCGGGATAACCCAAAGATAATAATAATTTCATATTTTCAAATACCCGTGAAAACCTTTCTAGTAACATATATATATATATATATATATATATATATATATATATATATATATATATATATATATATATATATATATATATATATATATATATATATATATATATATATATATATATATATATATATATATATATATATATATATATATATATATATATATATATATATATATATATATATATATATATATATATATATATATATATATATATATATATATATATATATATATATATATATATATATATATATATATATATATATATAATTATTCTGTACGTGTGTATGTCACTGAACTCTTCCTAAACGACTGAACCGATTTTGATGGAATTTTTTGTGTGTGTTTGTGTGAGTCTCTGAATGGTTTTGATTCACAAAATGGAATTTCGAACATTGATACAATAAAAGGAAAACAAAAAACATGATTTTTTATAACTATAAATTTTAATAGGTGGCGCCAATGTCGCAATGTTTAGTTTTTTCCATCTGACAACACTAAGAAATCTGACCATATTATATGACGTATTGCAATTATATACGAAATGACAATCAATCTAACCTCAAAGTGTTTAGCGGATCATCGAACAAGAAAATGTTTGTTTGCTCAGCGAATAATAACATCCATATGATTCAAATATATATTACATATATTTTTTGTTTCACAAATAGTTCGGGCAGGACAACGTCTGTCGGGTCCGCTAGTAATATATAGATTTTGAGTAGTAGAGTTATTAAGTACGTAAATAGTGAGTGTATGCGGGGGAAAGCGAAGGGTAATTGATATTGAATGGATATAGGATATTAAAGATGATTGGTTTGATTGTTAACCAATAATATTAACAATAACTGCGCGTAATTGACGTTTCATCAATGTCTGCGTTGGTTTAATATATCCGGTTGATAGTCAAGCAAGACTATTGTAATAGTTTAACATCTGTTTATATAATTGTTATGTGCGTAATTTGTTCTGCAATATGGTATATAGAAAAGGTGATTTTGGCGTGCTGTTCTTATTTGGCAGTTGAAAGAGATTTTTTGGAGGAAGTAAGAACTATCTACAAGGTTAAAACAACATAATATAGATACCAACATATTATATAAAAAGTAAGAACTATCTACAAGGTTAAAACAACATAATATAGATACCAACATATTATATAAAAAGTAAGAACTATCTACAAGGTTAAAACAACATAATATAGATACCAACATATTATATAAAAAGTAAGAACTATCTACAAGGTTAAAACAACATAATATAGATACCAACATATTATATAAAAAGTAAGAACTATCTACAAGGTTAAAACAACATAATATAGATACCAACATATTATATAAAAAGTAAGAACTATCTACAAGGTTAAAACAACATAATATAGATACCAACATATTATATAAAAAGTAAGAACTATCTACAAGGTTAAAACAACATAATATAGATACCAACATATTATATAAAAAGTAAGAACTATCTACAAGGTTAAAACAACATAATATAGATACCAACATATTATATAAAAAGTAAGAACTATCTACAAGGTTAAAACAACATAATATAGATACCAACATATTATATAAAAAGTAAGAACTATCTACAAGGTTAAAACAACATAATATAGATACCAACATATTATATAAAAAGTAAGAACTATCTACAAGGTTAAAACAGCATAATATAGATACCAACATATTATATAAAATGATAACAACATGACTGAATATACATAAATTTAAACCAAAAAAATCATAGATAGGTTAAAAAATGAATACGCACCAGCCCCCCTAGACAACGTGTCATTTAGCTCAAGAAAAGAAACAAGTAAAGATAACTCAATGTATGGAAGTGACAGTTGTCACGTGATTGGCAACTGTCACTTCCATACATTGAGTTACCTTTTCTTGTTTCTTTTCTTGAACTAAATGACACGTTGTCTAGGGGGGCAGAATTGAGAGATTCACGTTTTACATTTAATCAATTCATTTATTTATTTGTATAATTCTGTACATAAGAGCCCGTAAGAGCCAGGTACCTAATCGAAAATACAACCGACAAGATAACAACTCAGCTTACCGCCGTGGCGTCCTGGGTTCTATCCTCAACAGAGGAGATATTTATTTAAATTAATTTATCACGCAAATATTGCTTACCTGGGCTGGAAACACTGGTTATTTGGAAGAAATTGACATTCGACAATAAACTCGCCACTTGCGCAAGGTGCAAGGAAGTGTTAATTATTATTATTAACTCTCAAAATTCACCACCCATTCTGAATGTTGCCTTTTTAGGCGCAGTAACTCACCTTAATGCGTGCGTCGGTGCACGAACGAAAATCAACCTTTAACGTCGCAATTATTGATTGATTGATCAATATTTACTTGATATTAATAATTGTTTTTTATGACGTCATTGCAACGTTGACATTAGCGTTTACTGTTTGACTCTGTATATAAATATAGTATTAAAGTTAAGTTATTTATATAATTATTATATGCTATCCACGGCTGTTTAAATATTATATAGCCATTTGTCATATTATTATGAACTATTATTAAACGCACATGACGCATTTTTTACTTGCTTATTTACACACAATGAGTTATACAGCATCAATTATTCACGGACATCGTGGTGCAGTGAGTTGACATCCGTCCTATGAACCGGAAGTCATGGGTTTAGTTCCTAGTTTTTTTCTATAATTCAATGTTGAATAATTTAAACGAATGAGTTGATATGACGAAAACGAATTCATCGTTCTGACAAAATGAATCTTTTCTAGTTCTAACGTGGTTTTGTGAAGTACTTCAATACTATGAAATATTACAAAATATATAATTTTCAAAACATCTTGAACGAGCTTCCGGTTGCGCAGAACGCAAATTTGTCTCTTTTTGCTTCGTTGGTTTATGTGCAAATCGCCCCTCTTCTCGGCTAATAGTTCAAGATGTTTGGCTACAACTGTACATAATTTTTACATGTCGAAAAACATCATTTTTCAGTTATTTTTTGAATAAAAATGTAGTTTATCATATTTCTGGGTTATAAATTTTATACTTACACAACTTTAAATACGAGTACAATATACTGTGTTTATTTGCATTTTTTTTGTAAGTAGGTAAGTATATGTACAAAAATGTTTTTTTTTTCATTTTTTCTATAATGGTGTGACAAATATTCTTTTAAATACGTTTTTAGAGACTTCTTTCGATGGTTCTATATCACATATCGAGCCTTGGCCTCCATCAACCCTCGCCTCCAAATCCTTCTGTCTCCTGTTGCCGACCTCCAATTGCAGTTATTGAGCTGCATCCTTTTTGAGTTCATCCTCCCATCGCAGCCTGATGTCCCTCGAGGATTCTCTTGGGTTACGTGATGTCGGCATCTCAGCCCGCTCAATCTAGCATGTACAGAGAGCCTACTACCACTTGCAGTTATTGAGCTGCATCTTTTTTGAGTTCATCCTCCCATCGCAGCCTGATGTCCCTCGAGGATTCTCTTGGGTTACGTGATGTCGGCATCTCAGCCCGCTCAGTACATCTTAATTTAAATATATATATATATATATATATATATATATATATATATATATATATATATATATATATATATATATATATATATATATATATATATATATATATATATATATATATATATATATATATATATATATATATATATATATATATATATATATATATATATATATATATATATATATATATATATATATATATATATATATATATATATATATATATATATATATATATATATATATATATATATATATATATATATATATATATATATATATATATATATATATATATATATATATATATATATATATATATATATATATATATATATATATATATATATATATATATATATATATATATATATATATATATATATATATTATATTTGATGTTTTCACGGGTGAAATATGTTATAATATTTTTATCTCGGTTTTCCCGTGTCAGTAGGTCTTGACTAAGACCATTTGTCTTCCGACGTTTCGCCTGAATATCACCAGGCATTTTCAAGGACTTAACGAAAAGCACGCGCGCGACACACGTCTACTTGACGGTGAGCTTTCAGTGTGAGTAGACGTGTATCGCGCGCGTGCTTTTCGTTAAGTCCTTGAAAATGCCTGGTGATATTCAGGCGAAACGTCGGAAGACAAATGGTCTTAGTCAAGACCTACTGACACGGGAAAACCGAGATAAAAATATTATAACATATTTCACCCGTGAAAACATCAAATATAACATATATATATATATATATATATATATATATATATATATATATATATATATATATATATATATATATATATATATATATATATATATATATATATATATATATATATATATATATATATATATATATATATATATATATATATATATATATATATATATATATCAATTTAAACATTGAATATATTTACGTCAAACGTGTTGATATGTTCGCACATAAATTATTTATAAATATATTTATGTATGTATCTAGGTAATATTTATTTAAGTTCATGTTTCTTGCGTCTCGTCGTCATTTGATCGTCAAAATATGAAATATGTTTCATTTACTGTCAAACAAAGTTTCAGTAAAAATGAATCAGTCTGACGGAATATTTCGCATATTTATTAGCCACGTGTGTGTATGACAAGTTATTTATTTACTTTGAATTATACGTTTTGCGTATTAGGCAAACATAACTCATCAGACGGTATATTACATAGGAATGTATCGTGTTGTAGAGCGAACGAAATGGACCAAGTTTTTCATAGGGCCGTAAAGTTCTACGAGTGGAATATTAATACATAACTCCGTCGTCTCGCATGTTATGGATATCTGTCGCCCACCTCCTCGCTAATCTGATCGCCCGATAACAGTTATGTTGCTATTTTCCCTATCAAATCTGTTTTTACTCTCCACACTATGGAATAGGGGAGAGTCATGATTTCGCAAAATTTAAGCGTATTTTTTTTACATCAATTTCTCAATGGGTATCATGTAGAGAATGCACACTATGAGTTTCGTCGTGATGTGTTTGTGTGTATGGCGTATACGCCGTACGCCGTACGCCGTACGCCGTAGCATTTATCTTTTTTGTGTCCTCTCTACAGCCCAAACTATAAGTCTGATCGACTTCATATTAACATCATATGTGTAAAGTGCAAAGACCTAGAGCTGATTAGTTTTCCATAGACAACTTTTGATTTCTTCTCTATGAATTCATCATTTACGTTGTTTTTTTTTTGTGTCCTCTCTGCAGCCCAAACTATAAGTCCGATTGACTTCATATTGATATCACATGTGTTAAGTCCATAAACTTAGAGCTGATTAGTTTTCCATAGACAACCGTTCATTTTTTCCCAATGTTTCTTTATGATTTCATCTATTAAAACTGAAAAAATGCTCTCACGACCTGGAAATTAGAGATATTTTAATTTGGTTTCAACTATTTATACAACACCAAGAATCTTCATAAAATTGTATTCAAAGTTGGTCAATGTTAAAAGAAAAATATTCAACGGTTTCAAAAATTATATTTTATTTAATGGATATTTGTATGAAACTTATATGTAACAAGAGAATTTTTTTATATTTGGCAATGTTCAGTTCATTGATTTCATATTGATATAAGAATATTAATAGCTTGAACTTAGAACTGATTAGCTTTTCATAGATATCATAAAATTTCTTCATATGATATCACGTGTCAACATTGTCAAAATGCTCTAACGCTCTTTGAAACAAAATTTATCTGCTTTTTTTAAAATATTTCATACAACATAAGCAGTCTTCACTATACTGCATTAATAGTTTGTCTATCTTAACATAAAAATATACTATCGGAAGAAAATTTATATTCCTGAAAGTAACATTTAGTATGAATAAAAATGTAATTAGATAAATTTCTATGTATGGAAACGTTCAGTAATTTTATTTCATGTTATAATGTAAAGAGCTTGAACATAGAACTGATTAGCTTTCCATAAATAACAAAAAAATTCTTCATATAATATCACGTTAAAATTTTTGAAAATGATCTCGCGTTCTTTAAAACAAAATTTATCTGCTTTTTTTCAAATATTTCATACAACATAAGCATTCTTCACTATACTGCATTAATAGTTTGTTTATCTTAATATAAAAATATACTATCGGAAGAAAATTTATATTCCTGGTAGTAACATTTAGTATGAAAAAATGTAATTAGATAAATTTCTATGTATGGAAAAGTTCAGTAATTTGATTTCATGTTATAATGTAAAGAGCTTGAACATAGAACTGATTAGCTTTCCATAAATAACAAAAAAATTCTTCATATGATATCACCTGTCAAAATTTGGAAAATGCTCTCGCGTTCTTTAAAACAAAATTTATCTGCTTTTTTTATAATATTTCATACAACATAAGCATTCTTCACTATACGGCATTAATAGTTTGTTTATCTTAATATAAAAATATACTATCGGAAGAAAATTTATATTCCTGGTAGTAACATTTAGTATGAATAAAAATGTAATTAGATAAATATCTATGTATGGAAAAGTTCAGTAATTTGATTTCATGTTATAATGTAAAGAGCTTGAACATAGAACTGATTAGCTTTCCATAAATTACAAAAAAATTCTTCATATGATATCACCTGTCAAAATTTGGAAAATGCTCTCGCGTTCTTTTAAACAAAATTTATCTGCTTTTTTTAAAATATTTCATACAACATAAGCATTCTTCACTATACTGCATTAATAGTTTGTTTATCTTAATATAAAAATATACTATCGGAAGAAAATTTATATTCCTGGTAGTAACATTTAGTATTAATAAAAATGTAATTAGATAAATATCTATCTATGGAAAAGTTCAGTAATTTGATTTCATGTTATATAGTAAAGAGCTTGAACATAGAACTGATTAGCTTTCCATAAATAACAAAAAATTACTTCATATGATATCACGTGTCAAAATTTTGAAAATGCTCTAACGCTCTTTGAAACAAAATTTATCTGCTTTTTTTAAAATATTTCATACAACATAAGCAGTCTTCACTATACTGCATTAATAGTTTGTCTATATTAACATAAAAATATACTATCGGAAGAAAATTTATATTCCTGGTAGTAACATTTAGTATGAATAAAAATGTAATTAGATAAATTTCTATGTATGGAAAAGTTCAGTTATTTGATTTCATGTTATAATGTAAGGAGTTTGAACATAGAACTGATTAGCTTTCCATAAATAACAAAAAATTTCTTCATATGATATCACGTGTCAAAATTTTGAAAATGCTTTCGCGTCCTTTAAAACAAAATTTATCTGCTTTTATTAAAATATTTCATACAACATAAGCATTTTACACCATACTGCAATAATAGTTTGTCTATCTTAACATAAAAATATACTATCGATAGAAAATTTATTTTCCTGGTAGTAAAATTTAGTATGAATAAAAATGTATATAATAAGATAAATTTCTTATGTATGGAAAAGTTCAGTAATTTGATTTCATGTTATAATGTAAAGAGCTTGAACATCGAACTGATTAGCTTTCCATAAATAACAAAAATTTCTTCATATGATATCACGTGTCAAAATTGTCAAAATGCTCTAACGTCCTTTAAAACAAAATTTATCTGCTTTTATTAAAATATTTCATACAACATTAGAATTCTTCACCATACTGCATTAATAGTTTGTCTATCTTAACATGAAAATATACTATCGTTAGAACATTTATATTCCTGGTAGTAAAATTTAGAATGAATAAAATATTTCACTGTCAATATTTGTGGTGTGGAGAGTTTAGTGTTGGCCACAACCCACTCGTTTTTTTATATTTTTCCTACACTGAATGTTGTATAGTTTTCCATAAACTTAATACCATCTGTTCTTCTCTCCACCACCATCCGTTCTATTAATGAGTACTGGGGACTGATTCAAGCCCTTCTAATAACATATGAAGAAGAGTTCTGAAAACCTTGCTGACATTGCACCTAAAAGAGAGAATACATTATACCCGTGCAGAAAACTGTATAAAATCTAATAAATATTGATAAGTTGGAATTAGAAATTAAAAATACATCTTAGTATTTTAATAATCAATTAAAAACCCTAATAATAAATAAATTTGGAATGGTAAAAATAAAACCAAAGTTTTCAGTTCTACTAATTTAATGACACTGACTAGTTTCGGTCATCCAGTGACCATTTTCAAAGTGTGAAAAAACAAGAGGTGGTTGGTGTTTATATAATATCTGGTTAAGGGGTTTGCAACATTTTTTCCGTCAGTTCAATTAGTGTTGCTAGAAAGAACTGACAAAGAAAACTAGCAAACAAAGCGGAGCGTACAAATACAAAAAGATAATAAATCATTTATATTGCAAAATTATTGACTGCTGCTGGGACATGGCATGATGGTGTCTGTATCTATTATTGAAGTTCTGTGACCAATGGTTGAGAACAGCAATGTAAGGATTAACTGTGTACCTGTAACAAAATATATTGGGGCAGTAAAATTCAAAAGCATTGAGTTGTTTGTTTACATAATATATAATGATAAATGGTTGGAAATACCATTCCTTATTATTGATTACTTGGTATATGAATAATATATTTATAGATTAACTGTGTACCTGTAACAAAATATATTGGGGCAGTAAAATTCAAAAGCATTGAGTTGTTTGTTTACATAATATATAATGATAAATGGTTGGAAATACCATTCCTTATTATTGATTACTTGGTATATGAATAATATATTTATAAATATTTATAGCGGTTTAAGTAGAGGTGAAGTAGAGAAATATGTTTGTAAATTAATAAGTGTCTTGTTCATATTATTTTTTACTCTATTAATTTCTAGTATCTCTAATCTGTCTAATTTTCTCCCTTTATTACATTTATGTAGAATTTGAACATTATTGTCTATTGTAAATTCATGTAGTAGTTCGTTTAAATGGACAGCAAAATTAGAAGTATCTTGATTTAATCTTCTACATCTTAAGATTAACCAGACCCCTTAACCAGATATTATATAAACACCAACCACCTCTTGTTTTTTCACACTTTGAAAATGGTCACTGGATGACCGAAACTAGTCAGTGTCATTAAATTAGTAGAACTGAAAACTTTGGTTTTATTTTTACCATTCCAAATTTATTTATTATTTGAAATGGAGTTCTACCAAGAATTGTCCGTAGAAAAGTTAAAAAAAGTAAAAACCCTAAGTTTAGTTTGTCGATCGAGAATTCTTGATAGAACTCCATTATATATAGATATATTACAAATATAAAAAAATACTTGGTATTAGTTGTATTAAAATTCATTTGATTATCGACGCGTTTCGTGCAAGGCACATCATCAGAATAATAATACTCGTAATCTTGTATTCTGTCGATGTTCCTTGCACGAAACGCGTTGATAATCAAATAAATTTCAATAGAACTAATACCAAGTATTTTTTTTATATTTGTATTATATCTACAAATAAAAACCAGCAATAAATAATACACAAAAATTCTGGTCGTTTCGGATTTTGATTTGGAAATTTTAATTTTTCGTGTTGACAACACCGTTATTACAAGCTCACCAATCACACGCAAGTACCTACCATGAACATTATATTATTATATCTCTAGGCAGCTAGCTATGTGGACGGGGATTCCAATTAACCGAAAAATTGACTGGATCCATGTCTCAAACTTAATCAAACTCCTTCCAAGTGGATAACTTTGTCGATAAACTTGTAGAAGAAACTATGGATTACATGATATGTGTAGGTATACCTAAATATTATGGGCTGAAACATACTGTTTTGGTCTTTATGAAACTTTAATAGAACAATAATTCAAACTATAACATCATGACCCTAACGTGGTAATAAAAAAAAACATTCATCGCCTTAACTGAGTTCGTGTATTATTTCACGGCCCCGACATCTCATTTCATTTTTGTCCTCTTTGTGTATTTTCTTTGTCAGACGTCCTTCACTCATTCTTTCCAAGTGGCCAAACCATCTCAATGTGTTCACTTTCATTCTATTAATGACATACTTCTTCATTAACCACATGGAAACAGTCGGTTGTAACATTTGTAAAACCGCGACAAAAGTCAGACCTACAACAAAGAAATTAGTATCAATAATTGGGAAGTCAAATGACTAGAATATCTTAATGGATACGAGAACAGAGAGATATAACCTTCCAAAGGAGATCTGCATCTCGTTTCTTAGGCCTGACTTGACAATTTACTGACTGTTTCATGGGACACAAATATTCCAAAAGATCACCAAAACAAACTAACCAAGTACAAGGAACCGTTAGATAAAACAGTCCAAAATGGCTGCTTTGGAGAGGACGAAAATCTTTATATTCCTTCTTTAAAGACCTGGGTCTCCTTAGAGGTAAAATAAAAGGGTGGTAAAAGCAGCATTATCCACATCTTATTGGATTTAGTTGCGCAGGGAAATGGAGTATCAGTCGGAGGTTTGTGGGTGAGTGGTGAGCATGACTTGGGCCCCTTTATCCCGCATGCATGGTCGCAAGCCCATGTGGCTCGCCTATTCTGGCTGGTACTCTGGTCGCCTGTGCTCGTGGGCCTGGATTCGTGAATCCAGTGAAACCACGATTGCCTTTCTCTTTTGTGTGATTCTTTTTAACGATCTTATTTCAATTACATTTATACTGCTTTCGTGCGATTTTAGCCCCGTCCAGATTTCACTTGCATACCTGCGTCAAGGTTGGCACTAAGATAGCGTTATGAATGGCTACTGACCAAAGTGCCTGTAATGGAAGACACGATTTCTAGTAGGAAGACCTTAGTTAATATAAAAATTTCATTCTATAGCTGAAATCGTATATTTGCATTTTTATCAGTGTCCTGTTGCATATTTTTCTCTATGATCAACCAATCACCTAAATTGAAAATGAAAATGTCTCATGCTTTGTCCGAGACTCAGTATTGGATAGATGTAACATATTCTTTATCTGGATTTTGCATATGGGTTAATGGCGAATAAAAACAAATTAATGTATCAGTATTGTAATAAAAATGACGAGTTAGACTGTTTGAGCATTTTTTAAAGATGTGTACCTACAACCTAAAAGTATTCAATTTTCTCAAAATAGTTTTTTACAATATTGAATTCCCTACACCGCGTTCGATGTATTTTTTGCCTTCAAATTCGTTGAGCGTGATATGTTTCCTTTTCTGTGTACTTTATTTTAGTACTTTCACCCGAAACCTAAGTATATTATTCATTCTAAACCCCAAAAATAATATCTTGTAGGTGATGGGTATAAATTGGATGTTGTTGTACGTACCTGCTGAACGTTGTAATAACGAAGCTCGTTTTGAGGTGTGAAACTTTTCTTCGTCACTATTCGATATAAGTACATATTTTACCTAACGTGCGTTTCACACACCTCCTCGTTTAATCTAATATCCTGATACCTCAGAGAATTCGAGATAATATATTATGAAAATGCCATATGAAACTTATGTACTTATATAGTCTACGTGTACATTTATAATTTATACATGTATATATTTTACCTCAATATTATTTTGATATGATAAGTGGCTACTCAAAAAAAAGGAAAATCGAATACACCATTTTTTGATTTTCGACTAACCATAGACAATGTTTTAAAAACCATTTCAATTTTAATCTTGCTCTCTCTCCCTCTCTCTGTCAACTTCGTTTCCTTATGCCTGAGGATTGTGATCTCCAACAGATTTTTCCAATGCAAAGCTCATCGAGGTCTCCCTGTCTCCAGCGAGGTGTATCGCATACTCCAATAGTAGAGTTGACAACTTCCTTGACCTGGTCGATCCATCTCCGGCGATCTCCCTATCGCTGTTCATCCAGGAACGCTCCCCGGATACACTTTCGCCTAAGTGACTCGGTATTATCAAGGTCCAAATGAAAACATTCGGTTTTTGTTAAATTTACATACATACCATCACGCCATAGCCCTTATGGGGTAAGCAGAGAGAACCGAGCGCCATACTCTATTTTTGCACACATTCCTAGCTTCCTTTACACCCATACATCGTCTCATACATGCTCGTCGATTATTCAAGCTTCTTATATTTCCTTCTTTCAAAATATCATTCACATGGTCATGCCATCCCTTTCTGGGGCGCCCCTTGCTATTCAACCCATCTCTTACACCCATGTATATTTTTTTGGTCAGTCGTTCATCATTCATTTTTTGAATATGTCCAAACCACCTCAAGGAATTCACTTTCATTTTACTTATAATACTCTTCTTCATCTTACATATATCGTTCTATTACATACTCTTCTTAGTGATCTCATTTCCACAGCATTTATTCTATTTTCATGCGTCTTTTGCCACGTCCATGTTTCACAGGCATATATCAAAGTGGGCACTACAATTGCATTATGCACGGCAATTTCGGCTTCCTTTGAGATGCTTGGATCGGACATTACTGGGAGCTCCGTTTATTCTATTACCTGCCATAACTCTTCCTTCAATGTCTTTATCAGGTCTTCCATTCCGTTCAAACATAGGTACTCCCCAAGTATAAATATTCCTCTAGTTGTTCTAGCCATTCGTTCTCTACTTTTATTCTACACAGAGTTATAGTTTCAGTTTTTTCGAATACCAATATCTTAAATTTTCTCTTCCAATACCAATATCTTAGATGTTAAATTTTGTTAATAAATTAAGTGATGAAATTACTTTGTCTCTGTTGGAAGTGATTGCCTCTCATGAATTCACTCACCTCTGTGTACACGATCTTTACACCAATAATAAAATACCTTATCAAATATTTATTTGCATCCGTCGCGATGAACGTACATACTGTGTAGAATTCCTCTCTTCCAAAGGACATAGGTATTTATGTATAGTTCGTCTCTTTGTGTCCATGTCACGTATGTGCACAGCTTGAAATGAGAAAATTTCAAGGCAGAAGATGTGCTGGTTCGTTTCCAGCTCCATGCATTGCACAACCCATTCTTCCTTTTCTTTCAATCTTTGCTGATGTCACAATAATAATAATACACCATTGTTTCAAAAACTAAAAGCTGTACCAGCAAAAGAAGTGTTAGAGGATAATTTTAATGAAAAACTAAGACAGATTCTTTATTCTGCATACAAACATGGTCCTCACAAGTTTCGATACAAATTCGAATATATAAATATTATTCAATTAATTATATTATTGTATGAGCTTACATGTTTTGTTAATTTTAATATAACACATGTGTCGTCGCAATACCATTACCACAAGTCTTGCATTACTGAATGCATGAGTCTTGCGGTCTAGCATAATTTTATGAACCTATTTATTTTTTTAAAATGTTAGCGATTAACTACGTACTATCGACATAATATCTACTACAAATAGATTTTACTGTCACATATTTCTGTGCGTATGTGCGTTTATTTAAAAAAAATCGTTCTTCTTCTTATATTTAAAAAAAAATCGGATAAAGCTGAAACACCCCTACTAAATAATTTAATTTTCATTAAAAATTTAATACATTCTAACTATTTTAACCATTTTTTATAAAAACAGAATTTAGTGTCGAATATCGTTTCTTACAATTTGTATGGCAGAATACATAATATTTACGGGGCCTCTTTAACATCCCACAAGCTGTTTATGTATTCGGGGTAGGAAGGACTGAACTCCATACTATTTTATCCTGACATACCTACCTGTTTTGTATAGGAAAACAAAACAAAGTATCTCGAAATATTCAATAATTTGGATGTAGTGTTATATATTTTGGTACATATTATTCAAATATACATACTATTGGCATCGATAGTTGGATCTCATGTGTTTCATGCAATTAGTTAGTTTGGATAATTGATAATAAGAATGTTGTCAAGAAGAGTACATACACTGATTTTGAATAACTACAGAACGATTATTACTTTTGTGAATAGTTCACAGCTAGTATAGTATAATAGGTACAATGCATCACAATGTTATGAAATTTCAAGATCAATGGTTCATACTTATACGTAACAAATAATTGTAGTCTCGTAATATTATGGTCATATCGTTTTGCCCGGTGATGTCTCCAGTCTGTGTTGCAAATTTCCAAGTGCCAACTTATAGACATAATTGAACCAGAACTGGAAATTGGCCAAGGTCACTTACTCACTGCGTTATCGTCACATTGCCTGCCATGGCTGATTGTGTTTTTATACATATTATTATTATTATACACGCTTATTTCAAAACAAAAAACTGGTTTATTGCCAATGGACGATTTGTGTGTGTACGTGTTTGAAACGACCGACGCCATAAGGGGCATACATCTTATTAATCTAATCTACGGACCTAACACACACAGGAAAAGCGACCAGAAGACTAGAACTATTCCATATACCATTATTTCGTCGAACAAATTATATACAAAACTCTCCTTTCATCAGAATCTGTCGACAATACAATAACAATTTTGCTATCATCAACATATTCCATTTGAACTATGATGCTTACCGAATGTCGATACAGGGCAAGTCTGGGTAAGCGAACTTTGTGAGAAATTCCCTATTCCTATCCACATTTTTATCCTTCCCTTTTTCCCTAATTTACTTTCTTTCTTTACGCTTAATGCTGTGTTTGTCTTTTTATAACTTTCTTTTATTTTGTAATATTTTTAATGCTGATTTTTTTAGTGCTTTAATTTAACGCTTAATGCTGTTTTTGTCTTTTTATTACTGTCTTACTGTGTAATATTCTTTTTTTTCTTTTTAATACTTTCTTTCTCATTTTTTGTGTAACTGCTTTTGTAATAATTAGGTAATGTATGTTTATTAATTTGAGGAAACAATCTTGGCGTTTGTATAAAATAATTTCCATATGTTTTGTGCAACAGATATATTGTAGAAAATACATACTATGAGTTTCGTGACAATGTTTTTGTGTGTATCGTGTATTGTGAAAACTTTTGTCTTCTGGGAATCTTATATTTGTTTAAGAACCTAATAGAAATGTTCTTCATAAAAATGCATTTAGAGATTCTCAACCTTTCAAGAAGAAAAAATGAACGCTTACTATGGTGTTGAGAGTTTAGTGTTGTCCCACAACCCACTTATTTTAATTTGAAGTTGTTTAATACTTAACTTGTAGAATTAGATTTAATAACACCATTTTTTAATGTTTCTAAAAAAATACAAGGCCTATGAAGTAGATTTTTACTTCAAGAAAGAGAATATGAATGTCTACCGGCTGAGTTTTTTTACCATTTCAATATTTTACATACAATTCTTGCTATTTAAAAAAAAAACTCCTTTTTCACAAAGTACCTTTTCACGAAGTAATTATATTATGCCCTATTCTGATTCGTCTAAATTTATCCGTCTCAATTTTTGTATATGACAAATGTCAAAAAGTTGACTGCATTTATACAGGACTCATTACGTCACACCGCGCGGATAAAATCCTTTTATCCACGGTCGCCCGTTGATTTAGACGTTTTCGTATTCTAAAACGAATAAGAATTGGACATATTGTGTATCAAGTATCAAAGATTTGATGGTATACAATATTTCTTCGTGTTGCATACGTAAGAAGGTAATTTAGTGTGCATATTTGTTTACATCGTAATGCCCAAGGTTTACAAGTGCCTTAGATGTGTACTCCGGCATTTAAGAGAACAAACCTTATTTTGAAATCAATTTTCTCAAATATGTTGAACAGTGTGTTTCTAACAAAAAAATATTTACAACTTTTCATTACTGAAAAAGTTACACAAATTTTAAATTTAGCGTCAATCCCCCAACAAAATATATTTTCCTTATTCATTAGGTTCTTCATAATTGTACGTTTTAGAGTGCATAAAATCAATGTGAATGTTCGAAATATTCTTTTTTTTTCATTTCAAGTCAGGTTTGTTATGGAAATAAAAAAAAAATCATCATTTATTAAAAAAATCAAGAGGTCATTTGAATCAGGTATTTAACTCTTCACGAGCACGCGATAGCTACCCTTAACTAACTTAATATAATAATGTTTTCAGTCACTTTGTCTATTTTGATTAAACGTTATAATGCCCTCTTAATGTAGGGCTGTTATGATTTTCTAAATATTTCCAATAAATTATATTTATCGCAAATTCATTGCTTCATGCACTTTATGCATGGATCGTAATTGTAAATTTGTAATCTGATATTAATGCCATTAAGAGCCAAACACTCGATTAGAGTTTTAATGCAAATTTATTATGGATAATTTGCAGGCCTTCGTGGCTCAATGAGTTTGATATCTAACTCCTGGGTCAAATGTCCATGAACGGAGAAAAAAAATACTAATGAACCAGAATTCCGTTTAACCCTTTCTTAACCGATGATTCCAATTGGAATCATTGATGTATTTTACGTATATCTCAATTAAAATTGTTATCAGCTGTGTTATTTCTCTTCTAAATTATTAATCACAATATTTTTGATCACTTACAATACTGAGAATGACGGAAACTTGCTTTAGTGACCGCATTTTGACAGTTGAAAACTCGGTTATTGCGAAATGTGATTTTCTTGCAATTGCAAAACAGGGTAATAAAAATTTAGTGAGCCTTTTTTTTGTTTAATAGCATGCTATATTTTTTTTTCATTGGTTAATTATATTTCCTTCAATCTCTAGATAATAATAATTAAAAATGAAAAAAAAATTATGAAAATTATATAGTTTTATATATGAATTATGACAATTTGAATCGTTAAAATTTCCAAAAAAAGGAAAAAAAAATATAAAAATTATCAAAATCTCTTTATAATCACATATTTTGTCCATTTTTATGAAACATATTTTTTTTCATAATGCTTTCATAATTCGGCTAAGAAAGGGTTAAGAAATATTTATTCTTGATTTTTTAAATGGAATTCTGGTTTTCCGGAATCGGTACCTGTTGTTTCATTTTTATTCCTCTAAGGGGATATAGTGGGGAGTTATGGATTCGCATTTTTGTTTCGATTCTTGGTGACTACACAGTTTTTCGAAGTTTTTAGACTTGATTTGTGAAAAGATTAACATCATTCACGGAAATTAGAACTTTTATTAATATTATTTGATAGCATAATTTTATTCAGATTTTTGTTTTTTATGTGGTCCTTTCTATCTAAGGGTTGGCCTACATCCAACAGTGGAGGGACGAATGATAGAGAAGATGAAAGATATAATAAATTCAAACTTTTAGACGCGATTGAGACAGCGTTTAGGTATACAGTAAAATTGCATAATTATATGGATCAAAAATCAAATCAATATTCATCTGCACTGAAAAATCAGACTTCTTTTTGGCTACTATATTTTAACTAAAGTTTTGTAAAATGTAGTTAAAGCTTAGCTATTATAATAAATAACTACACAAAACAAAAGTTATTTGCAAGTTCCGTAACCAAATGTTCACTATAATTTGGTCTACATAATTTATTTTACATGCTATTTATACTGTCCATAATCGGAGTATAACATTGTTCACAAACAACTCGTTTTTCATTGTATTTTGATTGTTTACATGGTTTTTATACTGTCCATAATCAGAGTATAACATTGTTTACAAACAACTCGTTTTTTCATTGTATTTTGATTGTTTACATGGTTTTTATACTGTCCATAATCGGAGTAGAACATTGTTTACAAACAACTCGTTTTATCATTGTATTTTGATTGTTTACATGGTATTTAAATTGTCCATAATCGGAGTATAACATTGTTCACAAACAAACTCGTTTTTTCAGTATAATGTGATTGTTTACATTGTATTTATACTGTCCATAATCGGAGTATAACATTGTTCACAAACAAACTCGTTTTTTTCAGTATAATGTGATTGTTCACATTGTATTTATAATGTCCATAATCGTAGTATAGCATTATTCACAATTCATTCGTCTTTTATTGATTGACCACGAACTTTCAACCGCTTAATAAAGTTGATGTAATATAAAATTGTCTACACTTTCATTGTTTCGTTTAATAAACGTATTTGCATTAATTTGAAAGTCAATTTGTGACACTGTGTTAATACCAAAACTCAGGTTAATGCTCTGTTATCGTTCATTCTTTACACAGTTATAATATTATTCCGGTTAATGAAATCGCTGTATTTAACTATGTAATTTACTGCGAAGTTATACCAGATACAAAATAATTTTATTTAAGTCTTATCCTTTGATAACGGTTTGTTAAAGAATATATTATTTTTTTAAAACATTACCATTTGAATACCGGTATTTTCTCATTGCGATCGTAAGTTGTATTTCATTAAGTTACCGAATAATTTACATACTATGAATTTCCCTCTTTATTCTCTTATTATGAAAATAATATGGCCATGGTGCTTTGTATCAATTTCAGTAAAGAATGCCTCTCGAAAATTTAAAGATGTTTCTAAACTCTGTTAGCTCGGAATAAATAACATAATGGCAACGGCCCGCCAGTAGGTATTTGTACAAAAATTGAAATATAAGAAATAAATAGTTTTAACACACAATAAGATGTATGTTTGATACTTACAATTTGTAAACAAATGTTTACAATCCCTAAATTTATTTATAATTAATACATATCTTTACAAAAAATATAACATATTTCTTTCATAGTCTAAACGGATTAAAATATGGAATAAAAATTTAAAAACCGCTTAGTTTTCTGCAGAAATTAGTTTTGTTATATTCTTCGTCAGGATGGATGACATCCATCTGCTTCACAGGAATAATGAATGAACTAGCATATCAAGTGACTATTTATTTATTAAAAAAAACACCATTAGAACATAAGAATACACATAAAACATTATAATATAGATAGTTAGAATCAGCATAGTAGTTTCAACGCTCCAATAACAGGTGTTTACAACATAGATTGAATATATATATATATATATATATATATATATATATATATATATATATATATATATATATATATATATATATATATATATATATATATATATATATATATATATATATATATATATATATATATATATATATATATATATATATATATATATATATATATATATATATATATATATATATATATATATATATATATATATATATATATATATATATATATATATATATATATATATATATATATATATATATATATATATATATATATATATATATATATATATATATATATATATATATATATATATATATATATATATATATATATATATATATATATATATATATATATATATATATATATATATATATATATATATATATATATATATATATATATATATATATATATATATATATATATATATATATATATATATATATATATATATATATATATATATATATATATATATATATATATATATATATATATATATATATATATATATATATATATATATATATATATATATATATATATATATATATATATATATATATATATATATATATATATATATATATATATATATATATATATATATATATATATATATATATATATATATATATATATATATATATATATATATATATATATATATATATATATATATATATATATATATATATATATATATATATATATATATATATATATATATATATATATATATATAT